>QVOB01009487.1:0-23465 GCA_014839585.1 Pseudomyrmex concolor | reverse complement strand
CCGCCGCCGCCGCCGCCACCGCCGCCGCCGCCGTCGCTACACCACCACTCAGACTGCGAGCAGACAGATTGCGAGTACAGTGTCGTAGCGAGAGGCGAAGCCTTGCCGACAATGCTCTTGGCCAAATAAATTTTCGTCACGGACCTTGGCCAAACGGATAAAAAACCAACGGCTCCGTTATATTCGCGTAACGCACGTTGTGCACGCAATTAACCTCGCGCTTGACGACGTCTGGTCTGATACCTGATTTATGGGGACAAAAAGAAGAATACAGAGTATTTTGTACAGTTTTAGCATGTTTCGATGTATGTCTTAATTTAATTTTTGGCAGATATATTATATGATCAGCCTTGAAAATGGATCTGTCTATTTTATATATATTAACTGTCTTTTTGTATATTTTTAGCAGATACATGACAAAACCGCAGCTTTAGAAAAAATTGCGAAAAATATTCAAACAGCGCAGAATTAAATATCTAAAAAATACATATATATAAATCTTTCGCGTTTAATTAAGTGCTGAGAATACGATCAAAGACGTGGCAACGTCTCAAATTTCGTGAAGCAGAGTCCACATTAGCGAAACTCGAGCCGAAACTTTATGTGCCATCATTTTACACGATTGTTAGCTCACTTTTTTCCCTTCAAAAAAAAAAAAAAGGATCGTCGTATAAAAGTATCGTCAAAAAACAAATTTAATTCACTATTGCTCACTGCAAATATCTATTTTTGATTGGCCGAGTCATATAACGAAATTAAGTCATGTAATAAAAATATCCGCGATGAAGTTTAGCTTGAAATATAGCCTGAAGTTCACTAATGTGAATTCTGCTTTAGACAACGCGATGACGAACGTGCGTAACGCGTGGCGTGCCTTTTATACGCGCGGCATGTACGCACCCGCCGTATCATTACACGACGCGGAATAATACGCGAAAGATATAGTGGGAATAATATTACACACACGCGCGCGCGAACGAAGGATATATCTAAAACAACGACTGCAAATGCAAGTTAGAAACATCTACAAGAAGAAAGAACATACATTCATTTTATTTTAAATGTTCAATTTTAAATTCTCACAAGTCTAATTATATTTTTTATGTAATATTATCACTCATTTCTAAAAAATATTTATACACAATTTCCGTTTAAAATATTGATTTTTATTGCTTATAATATTTACTTGAAATTACATAACTCTCTCTCTTTTTCTCATCTGGAACGTAAACACGTCTCTCGTTTCCATATAAGAGAGCGAGTTTCTTTATCGTCGGTAACACTGTTAGTTTTCGGAAAACGTCGCGCTGATGGATCGAGATTTTTCGCTGTCGCGAGAAGACGCCAATAGAGTGTAAATCTCCCAAGGTCGCTCGTAAATTTCCTCGGACGGCACAAATTGAAACGTCACGACGCGACACGGCCTCCCCTTCGCATCCTTCCGCGCGAAATCAAAAGCGGAATGCGGGATCAAATCCGTCGAAGACAGGCGTGTAGCTAGACGTATTGAAATGCCCGACACGTGAAGGGGTGCAAGCTTTGATCTCGCGAGTGACCCGTCCGACGCCTCGTGTATCGAAATTTTCCAGGCGGGAACTGCGGAGAGAGTTCCGAGAGTCGAGCCACCAGAGATGGAGAATATAGAGCGGCGTGGTGGGACGAGAGGGATGAAGAAGACGCAAACTCTTGGGGATGGATGACGCGGAGCGACGCGTGGAATGTAATTGTTGGATCGTCGAAGTATATACATAAATATGTATGTGTGTATACAATAGTATACATCCATATATACATATATGTGCGCGCGGAGGCACCGACAAAGACATTTTTGTCGCGATCTCCTTGCTCGCTCGCGTGTCTCGAGACGTAAACCACCACCCGTGCTGTTCGCGATCTCAATCGGAGATTTGCAGGTGCGGCCTGGCTCGACAACCGGTTTGCATCGTCTTTTTTTTCTGCGAATACACATTACGCGACGTATAGAATAAGTATAATTGATAAATGTAAAGTGCACACACTTCAATTGTTACACTTTCGGCAGATTTTTTTTATTTATTGATTATTTTTTATGAAAGTTCGTGATATTGAATCGCCGTGAAATTTCTAAAACTGATGCCGTGACGCATTTACACTTGTATTTAGACGTAATATCACGGTCGATTACACGCAATAAGTGATGTTTGCGCAGTTTATTGATGATTTTGAACAGTCGCTGTGATAATTGTGAGTAATCGTCAAACGATAAAGAGAAATCGCATAACATGGTTGGATTGTCACTTAGGGTGGAGCATCGATTCAATAATTACAGATAATTACCAATCAGTAGAAATGGCATAAACGCGCGCGAGCAAGGGTTAGCACTTGTGCAAGGCGCACCGTATATTATCCCTCTTGCGCGCCGCTCTCTGTGTGCGTTGATCCGGATTGCATTCTCGACGCGTGCGTCGATAGTTCAATACACGACCATGTCGGACGTGCGTGCAGTCGTAAACTCGGGTTAAGTGGGTCTCTCGCATCCAGACTAAACAGTGCAGCATCTGCTTACAGATTTTTTTTTTTTTTTTTTTGCCGTTTTTCCGTGGTATTATTAAGGCCAAGGCGTGGCCCCGCGACTATTTTCTATTATGACTGCGCGATCAAAGGATAATAATATTATGATATTCCGCAGCTGCGAAGAGAACGCACAGAGTGTTGTAAAATGCGCGACGAACCGACGTCACGCATCGTGTCTTTGCGTGAAAAAAAAAAGGATGTTTAAAATCCGTTTTTTATATCTTCGTCAAGAAGTTTTAGAAGATATGTAAGAAGAGAAAAAATCTCGAACAATATTGTTTATTTATTATTCGAAGTAGAGGAGATTTTAAATGTAAAGAGAAGACCGAAGTCTTCATACTTCACGTATATTAAAGTGACGGAACGAAATTATGTGAAGGATTTAACGCATTTGCGCGAACACGCTGTTTTGATTTCGCGCTGAATGATATCGTCGTGAAGTTCGGAGTCAACCAAGAGATTCTCGCGTCATGGATATAATCATCGGAGACACGGTCAGGACGTATCGTCGCGTTGCTTACATGCCTACATGGCAAGCTAAGAATGGGAACTATTTTAAAAACGTATCTCTCGGTCGGCGACTAAATTTAATTGCAAAAAGACGACGTGCTTCTTCCCATGCTTCCTTCACTCGCGCACTTCTCGCGCACGCGCGTCTTCGTCTTCTCGCTTCTCGTAATTCACATCTTTCTTTCTCAGAGCCAGAGAGAGTCGCGTCTCGTCTGCGAAATCACTCTCAATTCAATTTCTTTGACTTTATTACACAGATAAATATCAGTTTATTTAATTGCGATCTGTTTTAAATAATTTACAAATATTTTTTTATTATGACATTTTTATTATGACATTTGTTTGTATTATGACATTTTTTGTTAAATTTTCTAGACTTCTCAGATTTTGGTTTTTTTTTTTTTCAAAAATAAGTGTCTTTGGCGCGGAGCTTTGAAGAGAGTAAATAATTAAAATCGAGATCTCGCCTCGTATCCATCGACGATGTCGTAAAATATATATCTCGATTGCTCAATCTCGTCTCCGTCTCTCTTTTTCCGTCAACAGGACATCCGTTCCTTTTATGACGTTCTATGTACCACAGTTTGACCACATAGGAGCACAATTTTTTCCTTTATTTCCTGCGATCGCGAGACCGCAGAAAATATCCTCAATCTTTCAAAAGCGCGATAACTCGTTTCTTCCTCGTTACACGAGTTTTTTCTTTTATCTTCTTTCTCACAGCTCCTCTCCACTCTATCTCGCGTTTCTTTACTCTCTGATTGTATTCGTATTCTCTGTCTGTTTTTCTAAGCAAATCCCTTTCATATAAATTTCACCATATCTTATTGTTCGCGCATGTGATTCAGAGACATGTCTTGTATCCGCTGAGAGCGGACGCAAATCGAATTCACCGGCTCGCATTCGTCGGATGCTGATAGTCTACGCGACAACCCCGTTGAGTGACACGATTTGACATTTCGAATAGAAATTTCTCTCGAATGCGTATTTTCAACGCTAGACAGTAAACTGAAGAAGAGAAAGAATAGTGGATCGAAGATAAACCGTTATATAAGAGCAGACGGTTTCTTTCTTAATTGTTTATTTAGACGTAACGTTTCTAGCTTTTTAAGAGACATAATCTTTTTGCGTATTTTATGTTAGTTGTACAAACTCAATCAAATCCCAATCAAGTATTACTGTGTGGAAGTTACATGCTCTAAGCTGTCAATCAATTTTTTTTCTCTTTGTGCTTGAAATGTATTATTACATACATAAAGAGGTCAGACCAGATTCGCTTTATTTCATATTAAAGCGATTAATACACAAATCACATAAATGGAGAGTTAAATCTGTCTTCAAAACCCGAAAAATCATAATAATTAATTCACGTTGAATCGGGGCGAGAGATTGTCAAGCGCCAATTTATTTGTCGATCAATGCCATTTCTTTCACGAGAAGTGCTTGTCATTCACGGTTTTGTTCTGTTATTGACACTTACAGCCTTTTTTACGTCTAGTAGTCGGCAGATGGCATTTGGATTAATTAATGTAATACGCGTTCCCGGTCGCTCATATTGATAATCTCGCAATATATAAAAGTGTAAACTCACCAGCTAGGATTGTCTTAACGCTCTGTACTTAACGCAGCTGCACCGGGTGGCAGGTATATTCACTCATTGTCAGACACACCGAGTTAGTTAAAGGTGTACATTTTAACTATAAATAAATTATACACTGTTTAGACACTATCAAAGTTTTATTAGATACCGCACAATATAGAGCAAATAGCGCGTAGCTTGTACGTGTTCGCCGTGGTTTTTATCGTAAGGCACGATCAATCGTTCGGCTCCGTTGCGGGCGAGACAATGTCGAAAGCCAAAAGCCAGTGCGAGCTCGTGGTCTCGCACAAGCTCCATAAATTACAGAATTGTAGCAAACAACTACGTGTGATCAACGTGTGGAACACATATTTGCTCGTACATAAAGACGTTTTGGCGATAGAGAAGTCGCACGCAAAATATATAATTTCACTCTTACCCACATACGTACGGGATCTTACAAAAGTTAACCCGGCGGCGGGCGCGTTATACGCACAGCCTTTAAAACAAGGAGTGCGAGAGACCCGAAGATGCCTTAAGGGGCCAGCCAATCGAGCTTTACGAGCGTACACTGCGATCGTCATAAACACATGCAACTACCGCTTGTCACGTATTCGATTGTTATAACTCTCGTTGACGGCTGAAGAAGCCAAACGAGGCATTGAATCTGGATCGAGCTTTATTTGCCCGTCTGGCGCGCGGCGGATTCATATGCGTGACGTGTACATGTATATAGGTGAAAAAACACACGCCAGACTGATCAATGTCCTCGGACAACGTTAAGACCATCTGATAAGCGAGATAGATGTCGAGAGGTATTCTTGATTGACTATATCGAGAGAATAGTTTCAAATTTTTTAATCATTTTTTTATCATCTTTTAAAATTCTTCGCACGCCTATAACAATAAAACAAATTTTGATATCGTTACTGATTCAGTTCGAGATTTCATTCGAGATCTCACAAATTTGGAGTAAATTTAATCAAGTGAACTTATCAATCAATTAAACCTAAATTTTTTTTAAAGAAACCACGATGTGTTCACATATGATCGTATGTGCTAATCGATCAAAAACAAAATTGTTGCGAATATTTCGGTGTTTATCTTCCTATACTTCACAAATCCGCTACTTGCTGCAGCATTGCTGCGGATCCCGCTTTGTGCGTTCCGCGTGTTGCCATCTAGCAACGCGGGTCCGAAACGTCGGTCGCTGCCGATTCACGTGCACGCGGGCCAGAGGGAGCCGAAACGTTGCTGCTCGGCCGACGCGCGTTACAAATCCGCCGCCGCCGCTCTCTGTGCCGAGCCGCCGTCGTTTCGGGTTGAGGTGGAGGGGGCGTCTAGACGCAACGTCACGCGAATACCTAGCCCCTAGCCCCCGTCCCCTCGGCACCAGCCAGCCGCGGCCCCATGGCCCGCCGCCGTCGGTCCGTACTCTACTTCTCCCCTTCGTCGTCCTCGCCGCCGCGACCACGTGCCGCGGACTCGCTCGCTCCCTCGCGCAGACAATCGCGCCGTCCCCCTTGGTGTTTCGTCTCGCCGCGTCTCATCACGGTACTCCTTCTCTCTCTCGCTTTCACTCCGTCACCTCTTTCGCCGTGTGTCCCCGACTCTTTCCTTTCCCCTTTCTCTGTCTCTCGTCCTTTCCACCTCTCCCCACGGTCCTACGCCGGGTGTTTGGTACCCTCTAGTACCTCTTCTTCTTTCTTTCGTTCTCTCTCTCTCTTTCTCTCTTTCTGTCGCTTTCTCTCTCCCTTGCTCTCTTTGCCTTCGTTCTCCTCGTTGCTGCTCCGGCATCAGCCGCCGTCTCGATGCCGCGCTCCGATGACGGTCGCAGTCAGACATACCCGGGGTGGCGGGCGCAGGGAAGAGAAGGAGGCGAGGGTGACTCTGACTTTTTGGTTAGGAATTGTTACCGGCCGCTCTGTGCATACGTACGAGTTGCGGTCGTGTCCGTGTATCTCGATACACGTGAATCAGAGAGAAAGTGAAAGACTGAAAGAGAGAGAAAGAGCGATATAGACAGCGGGATAAAACTGTCGAGATTGTGCGCTCGTAAACGACGAGGGGCGGCGATGGTGACGCGGCAAGAAGGGATGAGGGGGAGCGGCATAGTCGAGCGGTCCAAACAAAGACGGTTGTGTCCATTTCGTGGAGAGAGTGTCATATCGGCGGCTATCGGACGACTCGACGAGAGGACACGTCAAAGTGACCGCGAATTGAAATTTCCTTGCGAGAGACAGGGGAAAGAGAGATCGCGTGTAATTCTGACTTCGTCGCCCTTCCAGTATACATATGTCCTCGTTGTCCTATGATACTCCGGGGTGACTCTTTCTCTTAGCCGCGACCCTGACCGATGGTCCCTTCAGGTCGCGCTCTCTATAATCAAAGACGCGGCCGCAACATGCATACGAATCACTTCATTTGTCGCAACGTAAATCCCCACACGATGACTAATTATCGCGTGACGATAATGGTTTCTGAGTCGAAACAGTCCAGATTTTCAGATTCTATTGCATTAAAGGAAAACATATTTTATGACGGAAAAGTTCAATTTATATTAGACCAAGAGTTTTATTTTTACTTGTTAATAATTTTAAAAGTCTATAATTACAGTAAAAATGTACATATATATATATATATATAATTGTACATGTATATAATTTGTGTAATATATGCATTAATAATATTACTTATATGTGTGATCAGAAACAATGTTTTGCTGTCAACAGAAATTCCTGACTTGTCTTAAAGCGCGTTCGTTCGTGAAGTCAAGTATCTTGTCGCGATTTACTCGGACCCGCTTGCCAAATCTCGCATTCCACCGCGCGCTTTCGCGCGTCACCTTACGTTACGATCGACCCTCTTTCGGCAGTCATGTATTTTCTGGGTTATTTCGCGTTTGGACTGTACATATAATGTAGATACGGAGCTCTATATATGCACGTATATATAAATCCGGCGAACCTCTCCTATTTAGACTCACGAGTTGACTCACGCGACTATTTTTAGATACGGGTGTGTTTTCGTTCAAGCACGCATACCGGTGCGTGCATGCGTCCTCGTGTATTTTTGCGCGGGCGGCTCGCGTGTACACAATGTTACATCATATGCCCGCACGCGTATACGAAAGGATTTTAGAGACGCGAAAAATCGAAAACATCCGGCGTTAACTGTGAAAGTTCAAAGTTTTTCACAATGCGATCAAACGCGGTCCGGATTGACGAGAAACAGCGTGTCTGCCGTTTGTTAGATAAAAACTATATATAGCTTTTCCTAATATCTAATAAATATATATTGCTTTCGGCGTATCTACCACTCAATCGACTCCGATATATAGGTACTAGATACTACATAATGATCACATGAATACGCACTCATGCGATTATTATGTAACTTGAAATGATCGACGGCCGACAACCGCAGAAACGGCGATGATTCTGTCTGCGATGACAGACGTTGCAACGTTGCGTGTCTACACCGCAAAAGAGATGCACGCATTCAATTTATTTGCGCGTTTCTCGCAGAGACAAGAACGGATAAAACTAACGCTGAGTGATACTCGTTGAGTTTATCATGACACTTGTGATTTACGTTACACACTAGATCAGTTATGTAAATATGTTTCTTCTAATAATTACATGTATTTTATATAATGCGAAAAACACGTTTGAAATGATCCGATGATTTCAAATTGCTCTTTTTAGATTATTTTATTCCCGCGTCCTCATATGAATATTCAGCTAGTTATCGCGCCTTGATCCCTCTCTCTTTCTCTCTCCACGTCATGAAATAACTAGCTCGCAGGGTGCTCGTTGAACGCGCAGTTTGCGCGCACTTCCTTGGTCGCATTACCCTACGTTTTATCGCGCGCGCTCATAGAACATGCGTGTTCCCACATTTCCATGCTTTTCAATAAGCCCCGGTCGGCCCGTCCCCGTCCATCGATCTTCCGCGCGAACGAACGCAGCAAAAAACGATCTCGCGGATGACGATGCCGCGCCACTCGAAGGCCTTTGCGCGCGCGATAAAACGCAGGGCAGGGCGCGCGCGTAATAAAAGTAGTAATGCATGGCGATCGCGCGCGCACAACTCACCACGGGAAAAAATGGGTTTTTTATCGATTCACTAACCTACGACAACCATCTGGCCCCTGAGCTCTGTGTCGCTGACAGGGGCCAGGCTGCCCGCCGGCGTTACCATTGGCTACGTACATACATAACGGCTCACCTCGATATCAAAGTCAACAGCCGTACTCTCTCTCCCTTTCTCTCTCTCTCTCTCTCTCTCTCTCTCTCTCTTTTCTCTCTCTCTATCTGACGCTGACACATCGGTGCGTAGTACATACGTATGTGCATACGCACGCGGAGACAAAGGCCGCGCGAGCCGTATTCTCGGCGCATATTTAGCGCTTAACGCGCCGCGCGCGCCTCTGCCCGCCTCCGATTCTCCATCCTGTTGTTGACATTCGACGCGCCTGCGATATTAGTCATACGGCCGTACGGTTCGACCAAAACCAGCCGAACTGCGCTAAGTGGATGCGAAAATTTCGGTTAAAGACACGTTTATTTTCGTCCGCTAAACACGGCGCCGTAATTTGCATGTTGACTTTGCTATGTTGACATTGACTGTCTTCGCTCGACCGCGCTAAACAGAAACGGAAATATGAAATCGTAAAGAATAGGAAAACATCCGTCTCTCTTTTTCTGTTTCCCTCTATCTCCATTCTCGGCGAAATCTTTTTGTATATCGCTCGATGAATCTTCCCTCGCAATTCTCGAGTCGCATTAATCTTCGCGAAAACAAGCATACGTGTGGAATTTGTTTCAAGTTTATTCCGTATGTTAATTGACGTTGATCGACCGTCACTGACCTTCGTCACGGCGCGGACGAAAGTCTTTCGTACAGTTTGTTGAATCGCGATAACGCCGCCGACTATACGCGCTTAGGACCTACCCCAATCAAAAGCGAGACTAACTAAACGAACTGCGCTCTCCGCCAGAGCATGGTAATCGTCTCGAGTCACGCGATGAGAAGAAGGCAAAGTCTGAAAAGCGCAAGGGAGTCTGTCGCGTGCGTTCCACCATTCACTTGGTGGTGGCTCGGCAGACATTAGCGATAATGTGAAATCTTCGTCGAACAAGAAAAGCCTGTACTATGTACCATATAGTACATAGTCATAAAAAATAATATGAATATCAAAATTGCGAACTATTATAAAAGATTATTAGAGAGAGAGAGAGAGAGTACGAAAAAAGTACATAATAGGTCGCACTAATTCGATGAGTCACAAACATCGAGTCGTCGCGTAGTTCAAACAAGATCATCCCCTTTCTTGCTCACGCTGACCCGTCTCGCTAACGGGATTAGGACTCCTTTAATGCGCGAGACCATTAAATCACTTCGATCCTATGAAATCGAACGGCTTAGTCATTGTTTTCATGCGTTTCACGCAACTTTCGCAGGCGATTCGCATAAGGTTTGCGCCAAGCGGAATTAATTGACATATTTTACAGGCGAGTCTCAAACAAAACACCAAGCGACAATTTTTTTTCAATGGCGAAGGTCAATCAAATTATAATTTACAAGATGCACTTGATTAACCCTGAAATCGAATGTAAATAATTAATTATGTTAAATTAGAATACAAATATTTTATTATAAAAGAGTGCACGAAAATAATATGCGTCGCACAAATTTGTTATCGTCCTTTCACGTGAATTTGTGTTACATGTATGAGAAAGGGCAATTATTATTTTACATAAATGTCTCCGCGTGAAATCTCTTCTCTCTGACAAGCATCAAATACAATCTGTCAGTTCGGCGCTTTAGAGGAGCGTGAGCGCACTTAGGGCGAGCGTGAAAAAAAAAGCGGTCTTCTCCGATTCAACGACGGCGGCGATAACGGCGGCGTCTCCATCCCATCGATGAGTTTTCAGCCGGGGGCGGATATATGTAGTTCGCACGAGCCGCACGGCGCGGTGCATCTGGCCGCCCGGTATATAATATAACACGAGAACTATAGTCGCCGGCTAGACTGCACCCCTGCACCCCCGCATGACCGAGGAGAGAAGGCCGGCGCAGAGACCGAGAGAAAGAGAGAAAGAAGAGAGAGAGAGAGAGAGAGAAAGGCACAAAGAGACAGAGACAGAGAGACAGAGAGAAGCAGACGGAGAAGCACGGGAACGACGGGTTAGGCAAAGTGGGTGGGCGGGTGGTTGGTCGGGTTGGTTGGTTAGTTGGGTTTCAGGCAGGCCCCGCGAGGGAGAGTGAGCGAAACGTGGGTGCGAATGCGCCCGACGGAGACGATGAGAGAGGCGGCAGGGAAGGCAAAGGGAGAGACAGGGTGATCGAGTGAAAGAGAAAGAGAAAGGACACAGCGGGGGCGAGAGCTCAGCCGGTTCGAGGTAGGGGGCGCTGGCTAGACACCGCTCAGACGGTCCAGGGGGTCGCAGGGGATAATTTCTACAGTGGCGTCGACGCGCGCCGCGAGACGCATTTGATGACCATTTCGATGGAAATTGCCGCCGAGCATGTGCAACGCGACACCGACGCCGACCTCCCGGAATTGTCGCCTGCTCGCACCTGCACCGACCTTCGCCAACGCACGTGTCCTGATTAGATATGCAAGGCGCAAATGCACGACCGGTGGCATCGGTCTCTCCCGTCCAGGTGATTGTCGCGATACTTGACGCGCGTTTAGCGCGTCCAAGTCTCCGAATGATACATCAAGACCTTGTTTGATAAAATATAAATGTTATTTGAGAATATATGTTTAAACATATATACATATATATATTTTTTAATGCATTACGATCTATATTGTCTATGTTGTCTATGAATGTATCTGCTATTTATATGTAATTTATAAATAAAAGAGAAATTATTATAAAATTATACAACATATTATACAACATATAATAGTATTTGTAGATACTAGAATATGATTGATCATAACAACACTTTTTTAATAAATATTTGTTGATCCCGCTTTCTCTTTTATAATCTCAATGACAACAATTGATGTTAGTATGCTTACAATACAATGTTATGCGTTAATTTACTTTGATACATTTAAAATCTCTGTGGCGCGCGCGCTACGCCATTGCATCGGCATAAACCAGGGATGCGGCGAACTGTTTTTTATCAAGTGACGATAGAGAGTTCGCACTTGGACCAAGTCGGGTCGGTCCAGGTCGAGACGAAGAGGTACTCTAGATGAGGAGACATCTGTCATTTCTATAGTTTTCTCATAAGAATGTCGCGCGTTTTCTTGTCATCGATATTCTCCTTCATGGGAAAAAGAAATACATTTCTATCTTAAAATTATTTCCATGTTTTTTGACGGTAAATACGATTTTTAATATCGTACTTGGCAAACAGTTTAAAAAAAAAGTTTACTTACTCTTAGCGCAAAGATGGTCTCTTTTAAAATAGACAAAGAAGCAAAGATTTGTTCAATTAAAACATTCATTTCCTACAAATAAATGTTATTGCAACTATAATAATTATCGTTTAACGAGCTTTTCTCATCGGATATACACAATATGTTCCAGATTCGCTGCAGGATGTATTTCAGTCAGTGTTCGAAGTTTCTTTCTGAGGCGAGATTATTTGCCGTGAAAACAAGCAGATTTTTACAGCCTCACGTTACAACCGGTTGGGAATTTGTTCAGTCATCACCGGCTAGGTCGTAGTTGAATTAATGCACGTTGAGAATTAATGCTTAATAACATGCAAATCATACGTATAGCGACGGCTCGCTGTCGCCGCCGCTTCGCTGCGTTAAAAAGTCAAAAGGAAGACGTTGCTATTAAGGTCGTCCGAGATAAAAGCGGGATTTCCTGATGTTGCAAAGTGTTACTCATTCTCTTTGTAATTCCGCTGCTGCGCGTTGCTCTCACAGGTTAAAGAATACAGAGCTATCGACAAAAAACTTCTCGCGCGGCGTATGTCATCGATATCTCGTACCACGCGCACTCATCGCAAATGTTTTTTTATTCCATTCTGTCTCTCTCTCTCTCTCTCTTTCTCTCATTCAGCTTTTCTGCGTCTTGTATATCTATTAACGTGTGAATTTCATGATGATTTAAAATTGCTGTAATTACGATGATCGCTGTAATTACTTTGGAACGCGGGATTACTGTAATTCTTATAATTGCTCGTAATACAGTAATTACTCGTGGTTAATTGTGATAGTGCCTCAAATATACTCGAAGCCCCGCGTAATCAGTGTAATTAATATATTGATTGTCGATTTATTCGAGATGTTCTAAAACAAAATTACTGTTACTTAAACTGTAACAGATTCTTGGATTAATTTTTGCTCGGTTGTCTCTTCTTGAAAAATTGTGTTATTTTCGAATAATTCAAAATAATACCTATTATGTACTTACAATTAGCGTCGAGACGTTACCGCGTCTCTTGATACATCATCAAAGATAAAAAACAACAAAATAAACTATGACCTTTTCTTACTAACATCTTTATCGTGAGAGAAAAGACAGTGTTCGAGATTGATCAAAAGAATTATGATTAGAAGAACGATGCGACGTTATCGGGGCATTCCGTGTTCGCACGGTTGACGATGTTGTGTCTCGTCGGTATTCTCCCGGAAGCGTGACCAACGTTCTCCCGGAAGCGTGAACACGAGGCGGCGAACGACCGACCGTTGAGGGCAGGATACGGCGGGGACAGGTGGCTGACCGACGTCCGCAAGTGGACAGGAAGGAGGACATCGGGACTCTGATGCCCCGGAGGGATGACAGAGAGAGAAAGAGAAAGAGAGAGAGAGAGAGAGAGAGAGAGAGAGAAAGAGGCGACAGGAGTTACGGTTTCGTGGTCGTTCTGTGCGTGCAACGTAATTTCCCGCAGCGCCGTCTGTCTGTCCATCCGTTCGTCTGTCCGTCCGCGACGACGCGACGCGTCGCGACGCCCCGCGCACCGCGTCGCACCAGCATACGTGCACACACCGTTTACGCCATTGTTCCGGTGGCTCACCCTCTCTTCGTCCCTTCCTTTTCCTTTCCGCATACGAAATCGAACATTCCCGCGTTTCCTCCGTCGGGATATAACGCGATCTTGTTCGGGCGAGACGGCATCTCCAAGTGGCACGCTCTCTGAAACGTCTAGACGCTTTACATCGCGACGTACAGTATAGAGAGCGTGCTCGTCTCGCCTCGTCTCGTCTTCTCCCCCGTGGATCCCGCCGGTATCGAGATTCTCCGTGTTACGTCTCGACGATAGTTTGGAGGATGAAAAGTCACCCCTGTGGTGGCTTTGAATGAACAAGCGCGCGATCGAAGAAGCTCTACTCGACATTCATCGCTGAATTCGATAAAAAGTTTAAATCGTTTGGCTATTATTTTTTTTTTGTAACACCGCACTCCCTATTCTAGATATTGTAAATTTTATGTATTTTATTTTGCGTTTATTGTTTTTTTTTTTACTGGAACTTTACATGTTAAAATGGACAGCCTGTATTATTACTCAAAGCAGTAATTTTAGCGCTCATTACAATTTAACGCTCTACAATTCCCATGAATTATAAACGAACCCTTTTCTTCGAGACGGTCACATCGATCCATTTTCGAGAACGAGGCACCTTGGCGGCGACCTTGCAGTCTCGGAGATGAATGTGTATATATATACAATATATATATATATATATATATATATATATATACATGTAGATAATGCGATTGCATCTATACGAAAAGGAAATATAGAAATACATTCGGTATATTGTATAACAATTATTTGTAATTTTCACCGCTAGTGTGTCATATAGAAATGTCATATAGAAATACGTTCGATATTGTACAACTAATTGTTAATGAATTTCTTTTTGAACGATGATAAAACTGTATTGTATGTAGTAGTTTTTGATTGTCAGTTTTTAATTTTTTTATAGTTTTATATTTTTTTATATTTTTTTAGTAATTCCGTTAACGAATACCATTAAACATTCCGAAAAAGAACGATAAGGACAGTCGTAAGTATGTTGATTAAAAACGTATAATGCAATATATTGAGTTTCTTCAAAACAAGATATAGCATTTTTTATGTAACTTTATGACAATTACTCGTAATGTTCCTTATTCAATATTTTATTCTTCTGTTGTCAAAAAATTATTTCTTCTCGAATAAAATATTCTGCACGCGTCGAGACGAGATAAATACAAAATGTAAGATATTTCAAAAATTTTGTGTTTATATACACATATATCTCCCTTCTGTACTTTATTATCTATCTACACATACACAATGTGTGTCTTTATTTTTTATTTTCACCGCTACATGGAAAAAACAATATCTACTTTCTCGATAGCAAAATTATAGACCTATCAGTATATAAAGGCGAAGCAAAGCAAAAATGTTATACAAAATTTTGATTCGATTTGATGCGGAGTTACGGTGATCAAGAAGGCAGTACTCCCTGATAGCTTTGCATAGCTTATCTGCTCATTTTTATCTTACTGATGTATAAAGGCATCACAATTTTTGAATGTGGCAACAATTTCCTAAGCTAAGACAAACACAAATTATTAGCAATAAGAAGCTGCGAGAGAGAGCGTTGCTAAAAAAAAAGCAATTTCTATTTTCCATGAATGCTAGAAGAAATCAATGATCGTAAACGTTTGAAAAAACGTTTCAATCGATTGATATTTAAAAAAATATGCAACTAATGTACTTTGTAATTGATCATTTTATAAATAATTCAAATATGTGTATATAATTTGCATATAACTTATGAATTATTACTGTATATCTAAATGAATAATTTAGAAGTGCGAATATATATTCATAACTTCTCGATATTTTAGCATCGATGCGTGCGACCGATCAAGTCGTTCTAAATATAAACTTTCAACGTCCGCTGTCAATATTATTTCACCTTAGAAGATACATGGAACTCGTAATGATATCCAGAATATTAAATATTCATACGCTCTTTCTCCCTAATAAAATGGAACGCTTAATGGAGCACTTCTCAATGACGCAGACAATGGCAGGTTAAAACGTTTATTGAAGACCAAGACTGCAAGTAGCTAGATAATCAGATGAACCGCGAGGAACCGAGCAAGAGAGAAGAAAAACAAAGGAGAAAGAGGAGAACTCGCGGCGAGACAATGCGAGAACGAAGCAACGACGAAACGAGGGACAAAAACATCAACGGTTATAACTGTTGTGGCTGTGACTGCGAGGACGTCTGACGTCTGGCGCGGGTGAATTGCACTTAGGGGGGTTACGGTCGGAAGGGACGGAGGTTACAAGGGGGATGGCGGACGTGATACTCTGAGCGGGGCGATTCCGTAGGGTGGTTCTGAGGATTTCGACTTTTATTCGAGTCGTTTCGTCTTCCTTTCGGCGATGGATCCTGCGTCTACTGTAGGTCTGCAGCGGACAGCTCTGCAGCTAGCTCTTCACTTTGATCCGCCTTTTTTTTCGGAATTTCATCACGTACGCGCAATGCCGCGTTCCGACGGATAGAATTAAAGCACTGCGCCTTAAGCGCTAAATCGAAAAATCGAAATTTGACGGCGCCGGTGAACGGAGCTTTTGTAAGCATTTTTACGTGTCGAGTATTTGTATAATTGGTTTTAATAATTTGCATATAAATAAAAAATGAGAGAGAAATATGAAAACGATTTTTCTTTCTTGCGCTGCGATATATTGTTATTTTAAATATCTCTCGCAAGAAAAAGAAACTCTTTCGGTGTGATTTACGGTATTTTTAGCTTATTGCAATATATAAATGACTGCACAGCACAAGTGACACAATGTGATTGACGCGTTAAATAGATAATAATACGTAAATGTGCCTATACAAGTGTGTTTTCCGTATCTATTCCGTATCTATTCTGTATCTATTCTAAGATACGACGCATTTTCAAGAACGTTGATGTCACAAAGCAAAGTCTAGACACATATATATTCGACAAATAATAAACTTTACGTCGTGATGTCACCTTTATTTATTTATTTATTTTTTTTTATCACCAAGTCTCTATATTTATTTATTACGCGTAAAGCATAAAGATTGAATCTTACGCTCTCTCATCAGAGAGAGAGAGACAAATGTGCCACAATATATGACTGAAAACTTTTTATCGGATGTAAACTTTTGCTATTTTAAAACCTCACGCGATTTCTGTTGTTTTTGCAGACAAACGACTCGTCAGACGTCAACCGCGAAGACGTCGGGCGATAAAAGTCGTGCGCATGTGTTGATAAGAGACGATGTTTTCGTTGAATTAAATACACACGCGACGAGAAAAGAATGAATGATTCTTATTTCCGCACATCGCCTGATTTTGTTATGTCTAATTTGTCTTATCAGGCGTGTACGCACACGCGCGTAATTCAGGGAGTGAACCATATATTCCAAGTTATCTCTTCTTAGAAATTCTCTCCGCTCCGCGTTGTGAGCAATAAAGTGACTTTCATGTTACGTCGAATTGCGAAATAACGCTTAAGGCTTTACATTATACTTCGTCTCTACAATTTAGAAAAATAATTTATAATGTATCGCGATATTATAGCTATATTTTATATAGGTTTGTTTTGAAACACTTATTTTCTTGAATGAGAAGAAAGAGAGAAAGAGAGCAAACTTTCATACTTCTTATTAATATAAATAATATTTTGTAATATTATACAAACACTATGTAGCATATTTATCTATATTATACGCGCGCGTTTTTACTGAGACAAGAAAATCATCTTCGGACCATATCTCTTCAAAGACGCTCTTCTGGAGCTTTACGCGTAATTTTTGCAGACGAGATCACGGTCGTCGCGCTGCCTCTCTCCGACCGTCGTCGTCATCGGACCGATGTGTAAGCGCGGCGGCCGGCAGAAGTCAACCGAGAGATAAGATCTCTCCTCGTCGTATCCCTTAGATTAAGGCGGCTGTAAAGGGAGGCAAACGAGAGGCGATGTTAACTTCTTGTTTCACGGCCGAGGCACGGAAATAGTGAGTCATTCCGGCGCGCGTTGCGTCGTCGCGCCGAGAGAGAACTTTGCCGGAGGACTACGGTTTTCACGTAATTTGCAACGAAGAGGGAGAGAGTAGGATAGTATTCATCGCGCCTCGGGAGTTTCGCGAGGGGAGGCAGGACGAGAGCCGGACAGTGGCGCGAGGTCGTAAAAAGTTTCTCGCGCGCACGAATGAGATTAGGTCGAGTGTGTGTTCACGACGGCGGCAGCGACGAGAACGACGACGACGACACCGCGATGATTTTGTCGCGGCTGCTCGTTAAAACGCGAAAAAAAGAAGAAACCGCGATGTAGAAAGATGAGAGAAAGGACACAACATTACGTAGAGAAGGCAGCGTCGCGCGCGCGCGTCCTTGCGAGTTATGATTATTGCCGCGACTTTACAACCGGCTGTGTTACTCGTGGAAGCAATTGCATGAGCGTACCTTTCCATCCCCATTCTTTCTTTATTCTCTTAGTTTCTCGTTATAGAAATTACCGAAAGAGTTTATTGTTATAGAAATTACCGAAAGAGTTTATCGTCGAGCGCCAAAACACACGCTGATATTAATTTGTTAACAATCTAAGATGCTAATTTTTGACCAATGCTCTTTTGCGCACCCCATATAATGCACATCGGCGAGACAGCAATATATTTGTTACAAATGTATTAATACATGTTTTTCACATATGACCTTTTTGTTCTCGACGCGCTTCTTCGTGCAACATCGCGCGTCGAATTAACGCGCGCACGACCGTGTGTTGAGCGATTTACGCGGGGAGCAATGAAAACGGCGGATGGGGTCGCAAAAGTAGAGATATTTTGCTCTCGCGCAACAGTCGCGCGCCCCATTCACCAATCCCTCCTATATTCTGCAGGCTACTGGCATTCGTTGCTCTCTTCGTAAATCGCTCAACACACAGACTACCGAGGCGATACAATATTTCTTGTTGCCGTGTGTCGCGACGCCGCCGCTACGCTGGCCGCGAATGACATCGGTCGCTTCGGTACGATACCAATAAATACGGACTTTGCGAGAACGACGGCGGCGCGGCTCGGTCTCGCTGGCGGTATCTCCGAACGGCTTAATGGCGCTGTTAACTGCCGTATTATTTAACGTGGATTTATGCATCGGGCAGGCCGATTAAAACGCCACTGCGGTTAGCGAAGGATGGCTGCCGCGCTTGAGAGAGACGGTGAGGAGAAGAGAGGAGAGGAATGTAGGGATAGGATGCACAGACGTTAGTCGCCGTATCTCGTGCCCTTAATCCCTCGTTATAGCTCGCTCTGATAAACAGCCGTTCCCGGTGGCGAAGAGAGTTCGTCGCGCCGGCGGTGAAAAATGCGGTAAACGATTACGACGACGTTACCTTCGGCGACGTGTGAACTTCGTCGTGATTCAACTTAATGCGTCGGGGAGGAGGTCGGTCTTTCTTCCTTTTGTCGCGATTGAAGCGTCTCGGTTCGTACAACACGTACGCCGTAAACGTCCGCTTTCTTCGGACTTATGAAAAAAGATCGCGAGAAAGTTCATGTGTCGCAAATCTACGATGCAACATAAACGTGAAAATCGCGTTCTTTGTGTTGATATTTATAAAGAGCTTTCTCTTTTTGTTTTACTAAAATGAAAGGAATAATTGAAAAAAATAAGCTTCTTACAGTCTTCTCGTAAATATAACAATTCGCTCTGCAACGTGAAAGATTGAGCGATGCGTAAATTTTGTATTACCCGGAGATTGCAACCGTTGCATTCAGCGCGGAAGTGTGCGCGAGAATCGCGCTTAAGTCGGGTCGGGAGCTTTCGAGGACGAAGAAGAGAGAGAAATCCCTGGCACGCGGAGAAACGGAATAATTCTACGCGTTCGTGGTGCATACGCGAGTGGCTGTCGACAGGGGTTGGGAGGGATAACGAGAGAGAGAGAGAGAGAGAGAGAGAGAAAGAGAGACAGTCGGAGAGAAAATGAGAGGGGAAAGGGAAATGCGGTGGTTGGAGCGGCGGTCTCGTACATCATCTAACGTCACGATCGCTGCCAATGGGATCTTGGATATCAGGTGATGCTATTGGGGATTTGCATCTCCTGGTCGCGCCGAATGCATGAGAGAGGCGAGGTAGCTCTCTCGTCCGTGAGCCGGTTGGCGCGACGAGAACGATGGGAAATCCGGTTGTGCATATATATATATATATATATATATATATATATATATATATGCGAATAAGATGAGGACGCAGACAGTGCGCATATGGGGTGCTTCGAAATTAAGCTGTATTACGGGGTCAAATTCTTTAGTAAATTTTCTTTGACAAATTTTTGCCGAGATAGATCATGTGATATGTACGACAGAAACAGAACACGCGCTGCGTACTTAATTGTACAAAATAATACAATTAGCAACAAAATATATCAAGCAACAAAATAAAGTTTTTCGATATTTTTATAGATTTTGTAAAAAGTTCCAATTTGTTATTTTCAAATGTGTGGAAAGGTTTGCAACAAAATCTCATCAAAAGCTTGACAAAATTGATGGCGCGTGCAGACTATTAATATGAGCGATGAGCGAGCAAAATTTTCTTTCGCTGTCAAGAGATCATCTGCAAATTTGTCACAGTAATTCACGGCGTTTGATAGGCATTTAATTCAGGACCACCCTGTAGTTTTCGCGACGAGCACGAGAAAGAGACACAAGTAGATAGCTAGATAGTAGAAACGGGAGAAACGAGGAGAAACGGAACATGGTCGATGTGTCTAGCTAGCGCAACCCGGCTGACTGGCTGGCTGGTTCGAGTAGTAGCTAGCTAGCTGGCTGGCTGGCTGGTTCGGCTGACTGGATCAACCGGGGACCGTCTAGCTCGCGTCTACCCCGCCAGCCCGGCATTATCTATACGTCTAGACACCCCTGCGCCACCGAGAGAAGACCATAGCGGTTTGGCGCTCCGCTTGTAATTTACAGCGCGCTCCGCTGTGTCTCTACACCCACGAACTCTCTCGCTCCTTCATCTCTCTCTCTCTTTTCCTCTCTCGCCATCATTCTCTCTCTCTCTCTCTTTCATTCCTGACGGGGCAGCTAAGATCGCGCCTCGTATGTACTTTCTCGCACTTGAGTTTTTCCGCGTGCCCTTACCGTTTCCTTCTTTCCTCCTCCCTACCCCTCCCCGTCTGACGCCCCTTCATTTTTCTGCTATTCGATACCGGCTCGAGTGACTTGGGAGATCGGAAGTTCACCGACGCTATCGTAAATCTCGCATCTAAATTGCAAGATCGGTTTTCTTATCATGTAAAACGCGAAACGCAACGAGAACGGAGATAATTTAGTGATGTAACACTCGAATTGTTATTTTAAAATACTCGTAAATTTACAATTATTTAAGGTGTAAAAAATCACAGGCATTTAATTAAAAGCGGATAGACAAAGAGAAAGTTACTATCAAGTTTTTAGTTAGGAAACACGTGTCTAATTATAAAGAAGGTTTAAAACAATTTTTCATCGGATAATTAAATTTTCAATGTAACGTAACTAATTTCCTCGCCGATTTAAATAACTCGCATAGAAACGATAAAACGTGACAACTGGCGCAAACCTCATCCGCGATAAAATATAATACACATTTGCGACTCGCTCTCGCCCGTTGATCGATGGACGTTATATATTTGATCAGCTCTGTAGCGAGAGGGTTAATACGTGCTGATACGCGCAAATATATCCGCAAATTGGTAGAATGCTTTGCACGTGATTTTCTCTCTCCGTTCGGAATTTTTTTCTTCCGCAGTCAGACTTTTTTATATGACTATTCTATAGCTGTGTTAAAAAGAAAGCTCTGTTAATCCCCCGAACACTAGATAAAAACAAATTTCACTCGAAGCACGAAATATGCGTCTGCGAAGCCGGAGAAGCAAAGCAAAGTTTCCAATCGATTCTCTGCTAAATAAGCGGCGCAATAAGCGCTTTAATTTAGGATTGTCGGTATCGGCTCGCGTTTCGCCGAAACAACGTTCGTGACTCCCGCAGAACTCTGTTGTTTTTCACACGCAGTGCGTGTTGTTTTTTTCAAGATTTTATTCGAACAGATAAATCGATACAAGGTTATCGCTATTTTGACACACAACTCGCGATGTTTTTTTTTTACGGATTTAAACTAAACGAATAATACATCGCGCGAAATGAATATAGCACACTACTACATGCTGTTTTTTACTGTAGATTTATTTGTTCAAATTTATAATAAAAGACACATCTAAAAAAATAATAATAATGTTCGAAAATTAAACAAAATATTCGAATATATGTCTCACGATGATTTTTTTCATATCATCTTATTCATTATCAAGATCTCTCTCATTCGAATTCCACGCGAGAATCTTGTCGCTTTGCATTTCTAGCATCACTAAAGCGGCGAACTACTCGGATAGTAGTTATGCCAGAATGACAGGTGGATACGGCGACGAACTTTCGGAACGGCGGGTGAGAGACGGAATGGCGCGGGGATTTTCTCAGGGATATAGATCGAGCAGCTATGCAGATTGCGACGAAGATAGATAGATAGATAAACGGGAGCAGACCGAGACACGGAGAGTGCGAAAAGACCGAGACAAAGAGAGAGAGAGAAAGAGAGAGAGAGCAAGAGAGAATAGCGACAGTGATGAAGACGCAGACGATGACATCGAACGGGCTGACGCTTTAAGCGATGCAAGCTATAGACATTCCAAATTCTCTCTCTCTCTCTCTAATGCTTTTATTTTTTTCTTTAAAAATGTTTAAAAATATCAATAAATGTTCTTCTCTTTCTTACGTTCTGCACAGTGTTTTATCTAAATATTGACGGCCAATGCTGATAAATCTACAGATTCCATATATTCTATCTATAGGGTGGGAAGGATAGATCTTCAGCGATTAATCTTTAACATTAATCTTTTACGTGTTCTCTCAAAAAACAGATTTCTCATTCGTCATATAATTCACGAGAAGCAATAGGAAAATTTCTCGTTTCTTTCAAAGACATCAAGAGAACTTCATTACTATCATACGTCGCGATAACTATAGTAACAGGTCGAGATTATCGAACAAACCGCGCACAGTACGCGTTCTTACAGTCGGCGTTCATTATTGAAGATCCCGTTCCCGCGAAAACATATCCATAATGTCTGACGAAAAACAAGACAAACAGATCATAGTGGTTGATAGATTAGTCCCCGTGAAACTCGACAAAAGCAAAGTGATCGCTGATAATATTCGGTATAAAAAACGATTTCGCGTTTTGTACATACGATACATTAATGCGAGTAGTTCGTTCATTTTGTTTCTAGTAAGGAGGTGAATTTTCTCGAGGATGCGTCACGTCGATCGTGGCTGCGAAAGTACCGGCATTTGACCGGACAATTTTTCCACGAGGTAAGGACTCAAAAAATCGCGACGAGTGAACGCACGCGAATGAACAGTATATAAAAAGAAAAAAAAGAGAAGAAAGAACGCGCAAACCGCAGACGAATTTTAAATGTGTGTTTTTGCGAGTGTCACTGATCGTAGGTATTGGCAGAGGAATGCAGAAAAGCGGGACTTCCGGTGGACACTTTCGAGCATGATCCGCCGGAAGACGCGGTCGAACGTTCGCCGATTCCTTTGAAATCCTCGCCGGCATTCTCGAGAACTACGTCCGCCGAGATCGGCCATCGATCCTCTCGCGCGGAATACAGTCTGGAATTCGCGGGTCGTTTGTACGTCTCGCCAAAGTGGACGATTGAACCGGACACTCCGGAATTGCGTGCGACCCAACAGAGATTTCTCTTTCTGGGTTGAAGTCTCTCGATGATACAAAAGGTGGAAAAATATAATAGATAAAAAAAAAAA
>QVOB01009486.1:0-64824 GCA_014839585.1 Pseudomyrmex concolor | reverse complement strand
AACAATATTAAAAAATAACAAAAATAAAAGTCTGTTTTTTGCATTTAAAGAAAACTATGGCCATCTTACCCCCATTTACCCTATATACACGTGAACGTATTAGCTCGAGCAGAGCCGCTTGTCTCCGACGGAATGAGCATCCCTGGGAATGTTTCTTGAACGGCACAATACGGAATAATAGGATTACATAAACAACGGCAACAAGGTATTGTGGCCAGGTAGATAGGTAGAAGGATAGGTAGGTAGGTAGAGAAATATAGGAATATAGTAAAGAAGGTAGGGAGAGAAAAGACGGTCGCCTTAGGTGCCAGAGGTGCAGTTGGCCGGGAGACATTTGCCAGATTGCATTCCGCATTGAACTGATACTTTGTGGATTTCGGACAATAAAACCGCTACCACACCATCACTACTGCCACCAACACACAGCGTTGTCATGGCTGCTTCGACCCTCCGCCGTGCGGTTAGCTTCATTCAAGCGACGCGACGCGTCCCCTTCAACAAGACACCACGAAACATCATTACGGGACGGGTAACACCATCACCACCCTTCGAGAAGATTCTACGGTGGCTGCGTCTCTCGCACCCCAATCAATAGCCGGTGCATTGTCAAAATATTGGCGGCGATCGAATCGTGCGTTTCATTGTGCTCGCCTCAGACTGACTTTTTCCAAAGGTGAGGCGCCTTTGGCGGAAACGAGCTGCAATTTTCCAAGGGCTTTTCTACAAGGTTTCACAACTGCTCTTCTCCGGCTACACACGCGGTTGCTATTCGCGGTTTGCGGTCTGCGGTCGTCCGCTATCTCCTACTGCATTTGCATATCCAAGAGCATGTGACTTTTTCTGTGTCCTTTTAGCAAACTCTTCTTTCTCGTCTTGGTACGAAGAGTGTCGATGCGTAAGCTTACAGCATTGGTAACTCGAGATACTGTTTGTTCGCTCGTGATAAACACGGTTAATTGCACACTTCCTGCTCGCGCCAAATGTTATGTCCGACATGAAAGCCGACTTGAACACTGTCTATAGAGAACAATTAAGATATTTTTGTGCGTATTTTACAATTGTATACATATTAAAGCACTTTCAGATAGATTTAAAAATATTTATTTCCTAAATATAACAATTATAAATATATATTATTTTTTATATATAAAGTAAATATCCATTTTCTCCAAGTTTTATACATATAATTCTAATATAAAAAAAAACAACTAGAAACAAGAATATTTTCCTGGTTGTAGTTAATAATGTAATGAAAGTTTCTTTTTAGCGTTCCTTTGTAATAATTTAGTTAATAAATATGTGCAATAAAGATGAAAACCATTTTTCAATAAACACAGTGTACAGAGTTTCAGTGGAAAAAAAGTACGTTGCATTTACCCTGAATTTATTTCTAGTCATACCAAAACTGGATATATACTCGCGACAAATCTCAACATGTAAAACGCAAGGCAATTCATTCTAAATCAATGTGTGCAATATACATGAAACAGTATTTATTAAGCGTCGACGATGTCATCGCTTTTTTGATCAAGATAATCATCAATATGCGCTCTGAAAAGCTTTGATACGTACTGCAAATATTTCTATTTTATTGATCAGTGGCTTGTATCTCGTGCCACAGAAGAGAGAGCGCGGTTTGTCAATCAAACATATGTCATATTTAACGTCCGTTATATATTTTTACACACGCTATTGCAAATGTACCTTTCGTTTGATTTAAAAGGCAAATAGAAATATCAGAAAGCGAATCCATTCTGAGAGAAATCGTGTTATATTTTGAAATACTCTTGTATGTGTATATCTCGTAACTAGATTTAAAAAGAGTATAAAATCCTCTATTTTAAATAATATATATAAATAATTACTTGATAATAAAGTGCAAAATCTCTCAGACATTTAAAGATAATTCGAAGATTAAAAATACGATGCGCTACTTTTCTTAAACGATTGAAAAACTGCCGAAATATTGATTTTTCGTCATCACTTCTGTCTCGGCTTCATCATGTCGCGATTTCGCAGTCATGAGAATTCAAAGCGACAAGAACAAGCCGCGGCGCTTCGCGCGACTTGAAAAAGAAGCACAAAATCGCTTATATCGTCGATCGTCGAGCGACGTCCTCCGGCAAACCGCAAACTACCGGCCATATAATCGCGACGCGGTAGGAACAGTTTTGAAAAACGCGCGAGCCGGCGAGACTGAGTATCTCTATCTGGAATAGGCATTCCATGAGCGTACGTCGAGGTCTCCGGATAATCACGCGCATCAATTACTTTGAAAATTATGATGCGCATTTGCGACGGCGAACGATTTATGACGAAAATTGGATGTTCGCTATCCCGCCAACTATCTCGCCGCGGCATTTTTTACGCGCGGACCTAACTCACTTTTAACGGTTATTCTTTGAAAAAATATCCACACATGCACGTCTTCCTGCGTGACCGACAAATTATCTCTCGTATCTTTTCTTATGTACGGAGTGATGTCATCTTACAATCGCCTGTAAGTAGTAATTTATGTAGAAAATTGTGTGCGACATGCATATGTAGATTTGCGTCAAGTACGTGTGATAACAACTAGGTAGAATTAAGAAATTAAATGTGTAAAAAAAGTATTAAAAAATATTTATTTTTTTATAATTTCTAATTATTTTAAAGCATATTAAACACTCGTTATCTTCATATTTCATTCAAGTATGTACTTCTTCACAAGCATGATATGAGTTTTTTTCTGACAGAGCTAAGTCAGAATATATGCATCACTCTATTACATCATATATTCCACGAACTATCCCTACAGTAAAGCACCGTAACCCTATATTATGGCATGTCATATAGGATTCACGACGCCGAGTCTCAAGGGGAAGTGAACTCGAGTTGCGAGTCTCGAGTTACGCACATATCCTCCTTCAGAAATTTCGGAAGCTGCTGATGGCGTCTCGAAGGCGTCGAGGCTTTGTCTGCGAGCGCAAAACGTCTTAATTATGAAATGTTATCTCGCCTCGACCTCTCGGCGCTCTTTCGATAATCATGAAATTATTTTTGATCGGAGCGATTTTGTCGATTGCTCGCCGCTCGTGCATGATCGCAATTTTGGATGTCCTTCAGTTTTTACGTACGGTGCTTGAATCTGATTCGATAAACCGGCAATAAACGCTTTCTCGGGACGCAACGTTCGAGATGAGTGATAGACCGTTATTTAATTAGTTTATATACTACGATATTATAGATTTTATTGTGTCTAAAAACAACTTGTCCGAGATGAAATTCATAAATTGTCCCAAAGATGACTTAGTTAAAGTTAAATTATGCAAGCAAATAATTTAATTTAAAAAACTTGTTTTCCTTTCTTTTAAAATAAACCTTAAATTTTGAGCCGAAAAATTTGGATTATTTATTTGTACCCTTATATTTGCCGAGAGTATTAACCGCATTAAGAGTGATCTGCATGAACATCTGACGTACGGCGCGTGCAAGCAATGTCCCATCTGCCGCCTTTTATCCCATTTTTGCCTTTCAATACATTTTCGAGCATTGCACGATGGACTAACATAAAAGCTTTTAGCGTGCTTCTGCCAAATGTAGAAATTCCACAAATATTCAGTGTTGTGTTGTTCGGTTACTATTTTAATTTATGCGCGGAATGAAAATACGTATAAATGTATTTAGAATTTTAGTATGCAGTCGAGAAATACAAAACGTTGTCCCTATATTGAAAACTCATAGAATCGACCAAAAAATTGGTCTAGAATAAACTTGGTCTTTCTAATGAGATTTCTTCCTTTATTTAAGCATTTATCTGAGCGTGTGATGTGTGTGTGTGTGTGTGTGTGTATGTGTGTGTGTGTGTGTGTGAGATAAAAGCCACATTCGCAGATGGCGACATATTTTGCGTGCTTCACCCCGCTTCTTTGTTAGCAAGAGATACACGCGTATAAAGCGTGACAAAACGCGCGGACTTAAAAAAGTCTACGTTTTGTCAAGCAGCAACATTTGGACGACATTTGTGGCAAATGAGTCGTGACGACGGCCGGACCTAATTCAAAAGAATATTCACAATAAAGCATTCCGTGGAACGACTCTTTATTTTTCAGGTGTCTTCACCGTGTGTGATCGTGTGATGTGTCATCGCACCGAGTCACTCGGTCTACTAGTTAAAGACATACAGCTGAAGACGCACAGCAATAATAGAGTATAGCAGCGGGCGAGCGTAACGGTGAATGCGATTTTGTCTCCGGTCCGGAACCGTGTCTTTTGTGTTCCGAAAAGATGCATTCCAGTGATGATGTAACACGGTGACCGGACCGGTGTTGCAGTTAATCTTCGCATAACGAAAGAGTAATGACCCCGGCGATATGATATCCCAGCCTCTATGTGATATCCCGGCCTATATTCCACGGGCTAGTCCGCAGGATATTTGCATTATGCAACGCGCGCGACATTCTTGGAAATTCACGGAATATGTAACATAATGCTAATGAGCGCCCGACATTGTTATAATGAAGTTGTAATAGTGAAATAATAAATAATAAATGTTTACAGAATTACAACACGCATGGCGCGTGTGAACAACATTACGCGAACAGTATTCGCTTATTTGAATTGCGTGATTTAATCGTGCTAATCACACAGAACGGAAATTTGCAAATATTTTAGAAATTATACAATGCGCTAATAATCGTGATAATTTTGCAACCAGCTATCGTGTAATACAAATTGATCATCGATTAGATATTTTAATAATACACGTAATGCACCTAAATACATGAGTAGACATGAAGGACTGATAAATGTTCGGCTAATTTTCCTTCCGTGATGACATAAGGTCGATGATGCGATCCTAGTAGCACGCTGCGCGCACAAACAAGTAACAACCCTTCATAGCTCAAGCACGCTCTGCCGCAGTATGGCTCTCTTTTTTCTCCCTCTGACCCTTCAATTTAATCAGCTTTATTCAGTTCACCAAAAAACAACTTGCCATAGTGACCATTTTGTGGTGCACTGGATGTTATTAACGACACACACAGCGTCCGAGTGTAAATTGTTTCGTTGTCATCTCGTTCGTTTTTTATAGCAATACGGCTCGCTATCACCACCGTGATTAAACATCGGAATTCACCATATGCACTCACGTACTTCTTTTGTCATTATTTTCATTTGTTACACGAGAACCGTTTTTGCGCTCATCGATGCAGAAATTCCGTGATAGTAAACGACGCATATCGATAGTGCTCGTAATGTAAATTACTCTGGCATTAGAGAGAGATACGAAAAACTCGTGCAATCCTTGCCAATATGAGAAAATTTTATCGTTTTCTTGGCGTAAATATATATCTTAAGCGCTTCTCTCTTCGTCTCTCTGAATCGCCTCCTTTTCCACTATCTTGGCGACCATCCAAAGATTGCGGATTCTCGCCCTTCGCGCAAAGTGGAACAGAGAACTCGGCGAAGTACTTCGATAAAACTTGCTTCACTTCGATAATGGATTTTCGCTGTGTCCCAAAAATTTCTGGGAAATAAATGCACTGCATATTTACATTACCCGTCTTCTGCGTCTCATCACTTAAATTTGGAAGACGTTTCCTTTTTAGATATTAAATCACGATAGATAAACCGTGTTGTTACAAGTTACAAATTATCGATTATGTAAATTTATAAAATCTCAAAGATATTTTGTGTTACCATGTATCTCAGTAGCAGAAAACAGTTAAAAAATTAATAAACCTAATAGGTACAGTTTTTACTAATTTTAAAATTTGAACAAAAGTTATAATAATACATAAATAAAAACGCATCTTATTGAACACTTTATTAGATAAATTTAGGCGAGTGCGTATAGTCAGTAGGAATTGGTTTCATATTTCATTTACTAGATCACTGAATATTAAAAATCCTAATGATTACGAATGCTTATTAAATGAGACGCATACTGATGACGATCGGAGTTTTTAAAAGTGGATTTGATTGAACTCACAGCCGAATATTGAATTCGACAATGTTCAAAATCAACGAGTCTATTGATATTCATTTGAGGCATATAACTTTCGGTGATAATGACGAAGATGACTGTAGCAGTTTCAATGATTAACGACTATCGAGAGCCGGTCGATTGAATTCGATTTGTCTTTCCGGATGCCTTGGGTAAAGCTATACTTTAATCATTCTGGTATTTTCTATCGGAATAATGAGTTTATACGGCAATCGACGGATTTTACGTGACAGAATGATCTGCCTAACTTGATCGTGATCGATGAATCGCAATTAAGCGTCTATGAAGATGTTACTACGGTGCGTCTGGAAAAAGAGCGAGAACACCGATGAGACTAATAATTTATTTATGATATGGTTCCGTTGCTTTTGTACATATTAATTGTATTAATTGTCTGCATTACACGTTGAGAAACTGAAATATTGTTCGAAAAGTAAATCTGCGATAACTATCGTTCTGAACTTTCGCAACATGCCATTGAAAAATACTATTATAAATGACTGACATATTTTTGCGCTAAAACTTTTATCTCGCCATTGCGTTAATTGTAACTTTCTTATAGCATCTGGTAAAAACGTAGATCGATCATTTTGACTATTGCCATCGTGAGTATCAATCAAGTCACCGCTGAGATTTGTATTGTGACGATGGTATGGGTGATCATAGTGATGGTAGATGGTTGTAAAAAAAAGACGATAAAATTTATTTCACAATTGCAACACGTCTTCTATTTTACGACCATCAACTTTCACAGAACATATATGTTTTCGGAATGTTGATGTTACATGTTGCTGCACATTCAGAACGACTCTTAATTTGTAGCCGACATAGTGTACGTTTTGAGATTATAAACAATCACGACCAAACATGATTAATATTATGCATATTCGAATTTAATAAATCAATTTAATAATCACTTTAATTGGTTTTCTCTGTTTAAAATACTGTTTCCAAAAATATGTACACAGTTCTCTTCCGCAACTCAAGAAACTCAATTTAGAGCTTTTCTATTTTTTCCACATCTACAAGGAGTACTATTTATTAAGAAACACTTTTATTATTTAATTTAATATTTTGTTCTATTTCAACTCTTTTAACTTTAATTCATTATTAAAATATCCAGTAATTAAATTTATAAATTCTTCGCAAAAATAGATCTCAAAAGAAAATTGCATAAAATAATGCGCTAATTTTGAAACATGTATGCAATTTTTTTTACGATTTTTACGGATTGGATGATACTGCGGGCGGGCGCGCGCTCACGAAAATCGATTAAATGCCGATACGATTCTGCGGGAAAAAATGGTAATGTATTCCTGAAGGCGATTGGACTGCGGCCCACATTTTCCAGAAGAGAGAAAAGCAAAAGTGCATTCCCACGCGCAACAACGGTCGTTGTCTTTGGCCGCCGTCCGAAAATAGTGCATTTCGCTAGTTTATAACTGCTGCGAATATAAACCAGATGATCGATCGACTCATTCCAGGGTAAACATTTGCGTGTTCATATTCTATGTCCTTCTAAATTCGACTTTGTTATCGGTGACAGGAGATATTGCAATATTTCGGCGTTGCAACAGGATTCGAGTCGGGCGCGCGATACGACAAAGATAGTAATATATTCTAAAGAATGCAATAGTACGGCCGCACATATGTACGACGCATTAACCGGGGCATCCTGCCCCGAAAGAAGTCGTTGATGTGATGAACAAGTAGATCTTGTTGAAAAAAGGAAATGACTTTTTAAAATGTGAGCCTCAATCTCCTCTTTTCTCTTTCTTTCTCGTTCTCGTCGGATTTGCATCTGCTCGGTACAAGACAACGAGAGTTGTTCATCTTATTTTGATATGTTTTCCGCTGTTTATGTCGATATTATGTTCGCTTTAAAGAATCGCACGATGAGTCAATGTATCTCTGCGGCGTATAACGTCGCGACTTCTTCCTGCTACGTTCTTTTCGCTCGGACCATTTTCGAAAGACTTCAAACTTGCTGTAGTTGCATGTACACACGCGGAGCTACTATTATTCGACGTCAGTCGAACATCTGATGTGATAGATGAGGTTGTGCAAATACGAGTGCATGAATAGAATTAATGAAAGAATTTTTAAGTTTCTGTATCGCTAATAAGTGTCACGTAGAATATATTAGGCGTCACAATTATTTTCATAATCATTTCGTCATCATAAACACGCACATTCTCAACGGTACGTAATTCCGTTCATTTGACCGAGAAAATTTACATAGATAGCAATTATCCATTTTTTGTGATTTATAAAACGCGTTTCAAATAATCTTCTCCGTTGGTCGCGAATTTTTCTGAAATGGTAAAAAATATTGATTTCCGAAATAATCGGCGGCAAGAAATTGACTTGAATTCCCTTCTGATGTTCTACATAGCTGCCGCGTCATGAAACGTCAGATAGCTGGTGGATCAGTGGTGAAAGAGATACGAATTAACGAATGCTACATTGCCATCGAATTTCCATACCGAGTGTCGAATTGATGGTTTCCCGACGGGGTGTGAACGATCGTTTCGGACCCCGTAAAATATCTCTACAGAATACGAAAATCGGGAGTTCCCCCTGTCTTTGATTCGTTGGAGAGAGTATCGCGGCAATACACCTCTTGAGATTGTACCAATGCAAGTCCGCGCGTGTTGTACATACAAATCTACATTGGCGCAAGAGATTTAAGGCATTGTGTAAACGAGAAAAAGAAAGGGAACAATAAGTCTTTCAAAGTCCCGACCATGAAAACGTCTATTTCGGAGATCACTTTGTCGCGATTACATTCCTACCCGATTTGTATACATACATACATACATATATCAATCCGTCGTGGTAGGATGTTCGTGATACGGCTTTGAGATGCCCGAATATCTATGTGTGTGTGATCGACTCGTCGATCTACCTTGTCAAATAGACAGGAAATCTCTGAATATCTTTGGAAAGACTGCGGCATTCGCAGAAATTGCTATTAAAGCCATTGGCATATCTATGATGAAACACGTGTATCACAAATATATTTTCAAATATCAAAAATAAGCCTTTCGTCAAAATTATTAAAGAAAATAATAATCGATTTTTACGTAATCCATCTTTATTATCATTATAAATGAAGTCTTATTTATTTATTTATTTATTACAAATTAGTTCAAAAAGAAATGTATTTCATTGCGTATGTCTATATACTATGTTTTATATTTTAAGAATTATCAAAAAAATTTTTGTGTATAATTAACATATTTTGCAAAAGATAAAACTTACAACTTCAAAAAAAATATCTCTTGTCTTTGAATTGTTAGCTCAGGTTACCTTAGATAATCCTGAATAACGACGACTGGCGGCTACTCACGATAGGAAATTTACTTATCAGGTACATATATACCACACGCCAAGAATTTCTGAGATTATCTAAAATTTTCAGATATCCCGGAACATTCCAAAACTCGAGGCGCATCTTGTAATCGATTGGCAAGAAGTCGCCGTAGGCGATCTGCAAAATCAATTCATAATACCTTCAAGGTAATATGCCTCGCGTTCTGTGTCTGTAATCTCATATTATAGCTGCAGAAGATTCAGTTACCAATATCCGACTATATAACTTCAGTTTGTTCGATAAGAGATCTTATATTTGCAATCGGTTTCCCAACCGAACATTCCAACCTTCTCGATTGCCGATATTTCGCGTTGCGTAATACTATGTTGAGACTCGAGTGTCGTAATAAGACCAGAACAACAAAGCAGCAAACACAAGAGCTTCATCAAGATAATATCTACAGATTATGCAATCAAATAAATATTAAGTCGACAATTTAAAAATGATTTATTAAATTAAATAGATACTTTATTACTTTTTATTGACTTTTGTACAATATAACTAATTTTATTGATTAAATAGTTAATAAACTAGTAAATTAAAAATACAAAACTTAATAATTATTATTTCTTCTTACTCTTATATACATATATACGCATTTTTACAGAATAACAATCAATTTGTTTTAAATTTGAAATAAAATTACCGCGTCTTTTTTCTTATCAGTTTCATGTACGTAACTTAGAGGTACGTAAATAAACAAACAACAAAAAAAATATTTTTGGCTTCCTTTGAAAAATTGATGAAGTACTACTCGCTAATGTGTGACTGTCGTAACATTTTTTGAATTATTTTTATCTTGTTCCCTTTTCAAATAAACGTCTCAGTATTTCAGAACATCAATATTCTTGGAGTGGCGCCAATCGTATCTCTCAAATTCTACTCTCAAACAAATGTGAGACTTTTATTATCTAATCACGCGTTTGCTACTTGAATCCATTTACGAGCTGTTTCGATTACTACTATCATTTTGTTGTCTACGTGAAATATTTTTTCACAGATATCACGCAACAGACGTAGTCTAGTTATATAAAGATCATCATCGAGATTTTTTCTAAAAATGACACGAAGGTGCGACGATAAATAGGATGAGAATGCTTCATTGACTGGCCGGTACACACGTTAATCGCCATGCAGAAGCAGCCTTTATTCGCAGACCTTCTTGCACGCCACATTGACGACGATGAAATGAAACACAGGGGCGGTCTGCAGGCGGTCTTTACAGCACGAAAGCTCCGCCTGCAAAGCCAACCAGTTGACGGTGCATGCACGAGAGACGTCAACTTCTCTTCGTGGCACCTATTTACTTCTTCGGTCTTATCCGTCTATCCGTCCGTTCATTTTGTTTGGCAGCGTTTCGAGCAAGCAAGCGTTCTCTCGTTTCACCTTTTCGGACGCGCCCTTCGGTTATATGCTAATGCCTGCGGGATTTCGTGATGCGATATAGTTTTTGTCGTTAACCCTGTCGTTGACCTCCTCCTTGTTTTTTTCTCAATATGTGCCTGTGAGTGAAAGTAACGCGAAACTTTTGCAGTCGTCTTGACCCGATCTTGTTTGACCTTGTACATAGACCGATCGATCTTGCCACTGGAGCGTAAACGAAAATTTTTATGAACAATGTTGTTCGCAATTCTTTTCAAAGACAATTTTCCCGAAATCGATTATCGGTTTTACGAATCGACGTCCGCTACTCTTTCTAAATTTCCGTGTGTTAGGCACAAATTTAGACAAATTTCGCTATACTTTCATCCTTTCTGTCGTCGCAAGAAGATGACTTGCGAGCGAGCAAACAAGAAAGAAAGAAAGAAAGAGAGAAAAACAGAAAGAAAGAGAAAAACACTTTTGCAAAACGGAAAATAGAAATTTTGTGGGTAATTTCTTTTTGTTTAGAAGTCTGTTTTTCTGTCTAATAAAGCAAAAAGAAAAATCTTTCACAATTAATAAATAAATTTCTTCATTTAGTTAATTAAATTATACAAAACCATTCGTTTAAATTGACTTAATTAAAATTTGTATTTTAACTTATTATTATATATCTTCAATACTATTTACGCTTATTTTATAGCATTTAGATAAAAGCATAATTTTGATAATCGAACTACTGCAGTTTGAATCTGAGATCCAGAACAGGCAATGATTTATTTATTAATATTATTAGTACATGCCTTTTACGAAAGTACATCTTTTATAAAGATTATTTTCTAAAGTTGTTTAATATATAGAGTCATTTATTAACAGCGGTTTTTTGTAAAATAGTCTTTTACACGCGATAAGCGTGCAAGAAAAAAATGTTTAAATATAAAAGAACATCTCATTCAAAGACCTAACCGCGCTCCTTGCATAGAACCAGAGCAAGCATAAATTTTCGAGCAGATAGTACGCACAGTGCTGAAACGAAGAAAGACTTCTTTCAGATTCACCACAAATGCTTGCACGGTTATTTAGATCTTTCATTCTCTCGCAGACAACTCAAAGACTTTGTCATCTATCGCTTAAATTATTTTTTTGGTTATACATCAATGCAAAAAAAAAAAAAAAGAATTTATTCAAAGAGAAGTGTTCATTTACATAGCTATAAATTTTTTCTTAGCATAGATATCTACTCACATGTTACGACCTTCTTTCTAGCGATTTATATTTTCTTAACATTATTTTGCTCAGCTCATTAAGTACGTGAATGTAACTTTACTAAGAACATTTTAATTTTGCAAATTATGTTTTGGAAAAATCAACATGTTCTACGACCGCGACGATAAAAGAGATTCAGGTAATTCAAAAGCACCGTTCGTTTATCCGGAGTTCACGCTTAACAAAAATACGCGCATATAATAGCGATACGCTTAATCCGTTACTGTTCCTTACACGTTAATCACACTAATGAAGTATTCCAATTGCGACGTAAGGCAATTTAATCCAGTAGAGTGACGAGGAAATGATATCACGGTGATAAGCCATAAATACATAATAAAGTGTGGAAACCTTCCGTATATATGTTTAAATCCATAAATGCCTCCATCCGTCATCGTGAGTATGCGCGCGATGTAAGACTTCGAACTTATAATCCCGTACACGCTCATCTAGTATACTCGCGTGATTCATCATTTCGTATACTCGTGTCACGACAGATGAGTACCCGTCGCTCAGAATAAGTTCAAGTAAAAGTTTAGACGTTAAGAAATATGCAATTACTGCGCACGTGAAGCTATATATACTAATCCTCGCGTGAAGCTATATATACTAATCCTTTAATCAAGTCTTTTTAGTTTCCAGTGCATGCACTGAAGTTTTAAATCTTGATAAAATTGTTATTAAGATATCAATAAGATTTTTTTTTATATAAATGTGAAGGATTAATATATTCAGAAAATTGATTGTGCATATCTCAATTATTGTGTTATTGCAAAACATAATTGTACATTAAACTCTTATCATTTTTCCGATCACTATATTTATAAAACACTAAATTTATAAAACAAACAACAAAGATATTATAAGAAAATGTATATGTTAGCATATTCTGTAAAGCTGCTTGAAATTTCACGCTTTGTAACATCTAATCTTTAAAACACACATGAAAGAGAAAGTAGCACACATTACGTAAGTAAGATCTATCATTATCTATCATCATCTAAAAGCTTGTTTCAGTTTACTAGCTAAAATGCAGATGGCGTTAAAAGTCTCACTTACTTTTAAGAAGAATTTCCGGCTTACTTTTAAGAAGAAAGAAATCATAATTTTTAAATAGGTTTACAATGATTTTAAATATAAATTTTTTAATGCAGTAATATAGTAATCATTAAATGTTAGCTTTTTGACAGAACTAGTTAGTAAATATTGATTTGCTCCACTTATCTGTTTGATTTATTAGTAATTTATTAAACACGTTTGATATATCAAATTTATTTAAATTCAAATTAGTCGCAGAGTTCTCAATCCTGTTTACGATTGCATCCATTAATTTACGTACACACCTGATATCGGATGCGTAGTGCACTTTACGCATGCAAGCTAGCATGTCCAAACTCAATCTTAAAATATCAGTATCAAAAAATGCATATGAACTTTCTGCAGAAAACTCATTCACAATAGGAATGTAACAAATTCTTTTCTGCTTACATCGTTTTACCAATCTCGAGTACTTTGAAGAGTATCTGAAAGCAGTCTAATTAAAACTTCACAAAGCACAACATGGAAGCGATAAATCATCGCGAAAAAACGTATGCTTGTTTTACAAAAGTTCTGGGACATTTTGTTGTCTATTAGACAAAGCTGAAGACGGTACGCGCCTAAGGCTGAAAGATCTTTACGCGAGAAGAAATAAGAGAAGGAAGAGAAGCCGCTTGATGAATGTGTTCCGGTGCGTCTAGAAACCAGTTTAGTGTTTACCTAGTAGTGTTGTCAGTCAGCTGGTTTGTTGCATCTCCGGGCCAGGCAGGCAGACAAGCAGGTAAGCAAGCAGGCAAGCAGGCAGACAGGCAGCCACCCGCCTGGACATACAACGTTCGTTGAGAAAAGCGCGCGCGAGCGAGCACAACATATTTTGTGCGAGAATATTCGTTCACGTTAAAAAAATAGAGGGGGACATTTTGCTGATGGTAGGGATAACATAGCATGGTAGGGAGAAAGAAGAGTGGGGCAAGCGCACGCCGCCAGATGTGCTATGATCGTCGGTGGAATTTCGTCTCGTCGGAATCGGAGTCAGTTGCGCTCCGACTGCCGCGATAGAATGTTGTTTTCCGGGTGGTTGTCGCCCGGAACGTACATAATAATCTTCATTCTTTTCTAGTAAATAGAATATATAGATGATACGTTTGTTCGTTGTAGTTCGTATCCGCGTCTTAGGAATGAGTAATCGACGGTCAGACAATTCGTGGGAGCGGATGACAGAGTCGAGGACCGTTGGGTCGGTGTCAGTGTGATTCGTGAATTGTTCGCCGACGGCGGCAGGAGAAGACAAGTACACACGATCAGCGTGTTGTCTATTCTCTTTCTTCTGCGTGAAATGGTGCGTATGGTCGAAACAGTGCTGTGAACTATGAATGCGTGACGCAATACAACAGTTCTCTCAAGTGCGTGCGCGCGCATGGATATCTTCCGATCAAAATGAGTGCGTTTACAAAAATATGCGGAATGAAAGCGCATAATCGTCGCGTGGCGTCGTCATGGCATTCATGGCAAGTTTTTCGGTCAGCCACGATCGTCCTGTGTGTGCTGTTGGATTATTGTTCGGTGCAAGGGCGCAGCATCACAAGTCTCGAGGCGCCGAGCGACTGTGAGTGGAGAAAAGACGATGAAGAAGGAAGAGAAAAGGATCTGTACTGTAAAGTTCGGACGATTGCGAACGTGCCGGAACTGATCGGTAATCTCTCGTCTATACAAGTAGATTCCATAACATCGATGGGATTAGAATGCAGCGACGTGTTGGTCTTCGATAGCAAGCTAGAAAATCCGCACAGTTTTTTTTCGCCGTTGTCGCGTCTCGAGAAGCTGCGTGTCGATCATTGCAAGATCGATTTTTTGCCGGGCGGCGTGTTTGCCTCGTTGCACAATCTTCAAAGTCTGACTTTGCAAACCTACAACAGCGACTGGTCGACTATGTCATTGGAGTTGCATCGCGATACATTCCGCGGCCTTATAAATCTCCAACATCTCGATCTCTCCGATAATAATCTGTGGACGTTGCCGTCGGAATTGCTCTGCTCGGTGCAAAGTCTCACGAGGTTGAATCTGACGCGCAACAAGTTACAAGACATGAGCTCCCTCGGGTTTTCTGATTGGGTCGCGACCTGCACGCCCAATCTCGAGAGTTTGGACATCAGTGACAACGACCTCAGTGCCTTGCCCGATCATGCTCTCAGCAGCCTGCGTAGCTTAAGCATGCTGAAGATTCAAGATAACGTGATTGCCTCTGTTGGTGATCACGCTCTTGCCGGTCTCACGTCTCTACGAATCCTTAACATGTCTAGCAACAGACTCGTCGCACTGCCTCCTGAATTGTTTTCAAAAACAGGAGATTTGAGAGAGCTTATACTTAGCAACAATTCTCTTTCGGTACTGGCGCCTGGATTACTGGACAATCTCGAGAAACTTCAAGTGTTGGACCTTAGCAATAACGAATTGACAAATCAGTGGGTAAATCGGGATACTTTTCCACGGCTAGTCCGCCTCGCCGTCCTTGACTTATCGTTCAACATGCTGACAAGAATAGACGCATATGTTTTCAAGGGTCTGTACAGTCTACAGATTCTCAAGCTTGAGTATAACAAAATCGACACGTTAATCGATGGTTGCTTTGCCTCGCTCACCATTCTGCATTCTCTCACGTTGTCACATAACAAGATTGCCAGATTCGATCCGGTGCACACAATCGGTCTCGGCGCTCTCGGACAGCTTTTTCTAGAGAACAATCAACTGTCTCACTTAGACAGACATGTGTTCGTTAATCTTACAAAACTTATAGATCTGTCTTTGAATGATAACATTCTGATGGAAATTCCCCGTGCGATTCGTATGCTGAAGAAGCTGAGAACTCTCGATCTAGGTAACAACAACGTGTCGAAAATTGATAACGACTCGTTTGTTGGTTTGGACGAGCTTTATGGATTGCGTTTAGTGGACAATAAGCTCGAGAATGTGTCACGCGAGGCGTTCGCGTCTTTACCGTCGTTGCAGGTACTCAATCTGGCGAACAATCTCATTCGTCACGTTGAACAGAGCGCGTTCGCGAGTAATCCGGTATTACGGGCCATAAGGCTGGACGGGAATCAATTGACGGAAATTCGAGGCACCTTCACAAGTCTCTCGTCCCTCGTTTGGCTGAATGTGTCCGATAATAAGCTGCTGTGGTTCGACTACAGCCACTTACCGTCCAGCATAGAATGGCTGGATATACACTCAAATCAAATAAGTGAGCTGGGAAACTACTATAACGTGCGCAGCAGTCTGCGAATAAAGACACTGGATGCTAGCTTTAATCTCATTACCGAGATTGCGGATGTTAATGTGCCTGATAGTGTGGAAACGTTAGTGCTCAACAACAACAAGATACATAACATAGCGGCTGACACATTTTTGGAAAAAATAAACTTACAGAAAGTGGTTCTTTACGAAAACGAGATCAGAAATTTAGAGCAGTCTGCTGTCAGTCTGCAAGTGTCAAAAGATAGAGAATTACCTGAGCTTTATATTGGCAACAATCCTATTGTTTGCGACTGTACCATGGAATGGTTGCTGTACGACAACATAGAATTAACTCGCGAGCGTCAATATCCGCGCGTTATGGATCTGGATGCCATCACGTGTGAGATGGTGCACGCGCGCGCCACACCGCGACGTCCGCTGGTGACCTTGAAATCAAACGACTTTCTCTGCCAATACTACACACACTGTTTTACTCTTTGTCATTGTTGCGACTTCGACGCATGTGATTGTGACATGAGCTGTCCGGATAACTGCACGTGCTATCATGATCACAGCTGGTCCAGCAACGTCATCGACTGCTCCAACGCGGGATTCAGAACAGTACCCGAGCTGATACCGATGGACGCCACGGAAATTTATTTAGACGGCAACGAACTAGGCGATCTGGGTAGTCACATTTTTCTCGGCAAGCGTCGTCTGGAAGTGCTATATTTAAATAACAGCGGCATCGTCGCGATACATAATCACACGTTCAATGGCGTCGAGTCTTTGCGCGTTCTTCATCTAGAGGACAACACATTGCGAGAGCTGCGGGGATCCGAGTTTGATCAGCTGGAGAACATATCGGAGCTGTATTTGGATCACAACGCTATCGCCACTGTGGCGAATACAACTTTTAAAAAGATGCGCAATCTCACGGTTCTGCGATTAGACAGCAATCGCATCGTCGATTTTCGACCGTGGGAAGCCCTGTCGAGCCTCAACGGTGACACCAAGATTGCTTTAGAAGGTAACGCTTGGAGCTGCGAATGCGGGAATGCCGGCAGACTTCGTGCATGGCTCGCGGAACACCGCGGTGATCCAGAGAGAATGTATTGTCGCGACGGCATTGAGACGTTAGCCCAAGCAATGAAACGATGTGGTGATCCGTCCAAGGAAGCTGTGAGTCGAGGCATCCAAGAAATTCCGCTGCTAGGTGGCAATTTCGTGCCGTTGCTCGCGGGCACTTTGGTAATCATCATTGGTATTTGTCTTGTCGTTGCTTTGGGCTTTATTTTTCGTCAAGACGTGCGCCTCTGGGCCCACGCGCGCTATGGTCTGCGTCTCGGTAAAATGACAGCACCGCCCGATGAAGAAAGAGATCGATTATATGATGGTTACATCGTTTATAGCGAACGAGACGAGGATTTTGTCTCTAGGTTCCTAGCAGCTGAACTAGAACAAACCGGATTGACACTCTGTTTGCATTGGCGGGATTTGCCGCCGACCAGGCCGCAAGAATCGCTACCGCCAGCCGCGGCTGCCGCCAGACGTATTGTCATCATTTTCTCGCCGGTGTTTCTGGCAAACGAGTGGCAGCATCCTGATTTCCGCGCCGCTTTCAGGACAGCGTTAGAAAATATTAGGCCGACTTCACGAAAACGCCGAGTGATAGTGCTCCTGGCTACTGAAACGCCTACTCGCGATCCGGAGCTGCAGCTGTTGTTACAGACGTGCACAGTGGTGATCTGGGGCGAAAAAAGGTTCTGGGAGAAACTCAGATTTGCTATGCCGGATTCTGTAGACAAGCGACGTGATAGCAAGAAGGCCAATGACCGCAACAGCCGCACGCCGACGCGATACACCGCGGCGCCGTCGACCGCGGTAGATGTGTGGACCAAGCCTAATGGCGTTTTGGTCGCGCCAGTGCACCATGCACCCACGCCGACACCCACGCAGTCTACCTACGTCAGCTCGGCGTCCAGTCGAACCGAGGACGAGGACAGTGGTGCGGAGCATCCTCACCAGCATCATCACCATCAGCATCATGAGCACGGCTATAGCGCGTTGCACTCCGGTAACGGCCGTCCGGCCAGTCTGTCTTCCAGGGGTAGCCATCTATACAGTACGATACCGGAACCACCGATGATGCCAACCGCGCCGCCTGGGGACATCATCGCCTCCCCGCATCCGGGCAATCCGCGTACTTACTTCGTCTAGCGCAGAAGAGCGGCGATCGTGCTCCGATCCGGCAGGAGATAGATCGGCCTCCCCTCTTCCGGTCATGTCTCGCTCTTCCGGTGTCCAATAGGGCGCGATCGCCCGGCCGTGTCGCGCTAACGTTTTCTCGTCGGGCGACATCGAGACACGTGAAATGTTCTTCGCTTTAGAATGATGTTCGTACTACTTATATACAGTATTTATACCGATACACTCGCGTTGTATCGACCTCCGCCGCCTTGACTGAGGCGCTTCAGCTCTTCCACTTGTTGAGGGTCGATCGCCTTGTGACCCTTTCACCGTTCGCGCGCTTACCTGTAACGCGCAATCCGGATGTGACACGAGAGCGTCTAGTATTTTATATATATACACATACAAGATCGATTCCCGATGTCTTGTGCTTATCACTAATGTACGAGTATGATAGATTTAATAGAGCTTGACTTTTCATCGAACTTCGAAAATCTCTTTTTCACTTTTTGGAGCAATGTTCTTCCAAATAACGACCAAAATATTTCAATACTCTGAAGTCTCGAAACTTTGAATAAATTTGAACGCGTTTATTATAAGAATACTTCTTTTCATCTTATTTATGTTTGTAAATAATTTCATGACGTGAGAGCAGCGGGAATCTAGATTGTAAATTTTCACGTTTAGATTTAGCACGCATAAACCAAATCGTTGCATAAAATAGTTTCGAATCTATTAATTGTGCATATCCTGCGCTCTCTAATGGTTTTTCTGTGTGAATTTTTTGCGCGTCTCTGTGTCGATTAACTTATTTGTAATGCGACATTATGGATGAATCATTGATGTACGAAAGTAGTTTGTTATCCAAGCAATTGAGCAAATTTTATCAGTTGTTTCATTGCAAACGACAGATCTCTAATTTAAACATTTCGCCGTTTGATCTCTTTCACAAGCGCGCTTTTTTTTATTTAAAGTCACGCTATTTCGATTTGCATTAATTAGCGTAACTGTCAGCAAACTTATTAACATGATTATGGGATTTGAATATATATGATGAATAAGGATAATGAAACGTACATACCGCAATAATTGCCGCCGTGTAACGCATAGCGCGATCATTTTGTAATTAAATTATTTTGTTAATTTTTGTACATTTAACATATTTCATACATTAACCATATGCGGAACAATTATAACAGAAGAGACATAGAACAGATTTTTTTATATAATATTTATTTTATATATCTTTACATGTGTGTAAAAAAACACATATAATACATAATATATACATATACATATATATATATATATATAATATATAAAATAAATATCATATATTAATATATATATTATATATATATTATATATAATTTATTATGTATAATATTATATAATATATTGGATAAAAAATGCATTTTTATTTTATATTCTACACGTGATTTCTACTTTATTAGCAAGTGATTATATTATACATTTGACTTCTTAATTGTGAACATTTATATTTCTATGTTCGATGCACAAACCAACAAGAAAAATTAAATAATATGTAGAGATAAATTTAAAAAAGTGATATGTACAAATATTTTATTTGTCGCTTTTTTATTTTATCACTTTTTTCCGTTTCTAAACGAGCAGCTGATTATTAAAAAACACACACAAACCTTGAATCGTTAAATACAATTACAATTTTGTTAAACACTTATAATAGATCCTAACAAGACATTTACAACAAATGTTGTATCACTACACCACTAATATATTGTTTTCTTTTGTAAAAAACATTTATAAAAACGTTCCTCACGCACTGCCTCTTTTTGCGACCTGAGATGCATTCCTTTTTGCCATTCCTGTCGTCAATTAATTGTAAAGAATTTTTTTTCGTCAATTAATTGTAAAGAATGAAGTATGACGATAGTAATCATATTAAATAACAGTGAGAAAAGACAGAAGTCTCGTGAGAGCTTGTTCCTAAAGATTCACGACTGTCTTGATAAAATAACGGTCGCATAACGCTTATTAGTTTGTAAATGTAAACTCTCTGTAAATATTGTATCTACTTTTGTAAATACTCACGCACATTTCCGAGCACACCGACGAATAGCGCTGCGTAACGATACTGATGGCAAATATACGTCTTAATTATATATAATTGCGCGTCTACGAGTGTAATTCTAATTATGTATTATTATATTATTGTAAATACGCTCATCGAATCACGCATTATATATTCACTGTCTGTTAAATATGTATTAAATTAATTACCACTATCCATTTCAGCAAAGAACCATAAAAAAATAAACACGTTTGTTTTATAAAACCAATCATTATATTCTATTAATTCTACAAAATTCCCATTTCAATTAAAAATAAACATGTAAGAGTAATATTGACCGACATTAATAACACGATTTATATAGTGAATACGTAATTAATGATATATATAACATAACATAAAAATTTTATCTGCTTTTAATATTTTGTATAATATCACGATGATTAGATATAAAATTCTTTCAAATATTGACAAAGGAATAATTGTATAGTGTGCAATTGTGTAATTGTTCACTGATCGATAACTCTGATGTTGGATTTTCGCACAATTGATAGCATCAATGATAGTCGAATCTACATTGCATGTTAAGTAGATTCAAAATTCAAGTATAATTGGCGAACACATAAATTTGGTTTAACAAAGTAAAGCAATTGAAAAAAAATATAGGTATCGGATTGTTATTATAAAAGAATTTAGTGTACTCTCTCTAATGTCTTACTTTTAATGTTGTAAATCACAGTAGATATCGTCGATATTAAATATGCTGCATATTAGAACATGCTTATATACAAATTATATACACACATTTATATAATATTACAATTAATTTGCTATTCTTTATTTATTGTTTTCACAAATATTGTTATTATTAATATACATGACGCTAGCTATTTTTGACACGTGATACTGAACGAGCAAAACACTCATTTTAGGCGTCATAAAAATGTTCAAGTCAGAGAACACGCCTCACCTTTTTTGCATCTTGTCAAACGAAACAAGCGGAGGCGCCGGTGCATCAATCAGCCCTCGAAGGAAGAGCCACTAATTGCACCATCCACTATATCTTGATCAATCGAACGCGGGGCGTTGGAATTAATTAGAACGATGACGTGCTCGCTCACGACGAGTCAATATAGTAACGTTCGGTCGCGATAGAAGTCGTCGATTCGGTTGTACGAGGCAGATACCCTATCTTAAGTGAGTAGTTTTCTTTTGCTCCGGGATCAAAAACAAAGAATACCGGTCGAGATAAAACGAACAAATTGCCTCATCGGCTCGTCGTGCGAGCCTATCGCTTGGAACGACTTTCCTGACAGTTAGTGTGACTCCGAAATATAAATTCACTGCATACAGCGCAGTAACTAATTTTTTCGATAGCAATTACAGTGCCGGCTACTTCTTGATTGCAGAAAAAAGACTATTTTGTTTTCTGATTGAATCGCAAAATAAAATATTTTACTGACGCTGAGAAATTTTACACTTGAAGTACAAAGAATGACGAGGTAAAGATGAGTTAACGATAAGTAACGTATCTGTTCCAGAGATCACTTTTCGCACCACTTATAAAATTAAGTTGACATGAAATTTCCATGTAAATTAATGAAGTAAGAAATAATACCACCAAACTCGTCTCTTGCCAAGTGCGGTCGTCATTTCAAGATTAATTACGCCCACATCTCATCGGTAAGGCGACAATCGCGCCGGCAAATCGATTTCTTGTACCGAAAGTCTATTACTTTTTTGCGATACTTTTTGACCGCGCGATCCCAAGCCGGTTACAGACTGTTCGCATAGATAATATTCGATGATTTATAATTTTACGGAGATGCGTCAGAATCGCTGTATTTGCGCGAAAGAATGTCATCGCTCGTTAAAAGTATACGCAACGCTAAATAACATCGATCGATGATAACGAATAAAAAAAATAAATAATTATGTCGTCACGAAAATGTGCACTTCGATTAAAAAATATAAGCAAGCCCGTCCGTGCACTATGTTGATTTTTGACAGTTATCGTCGCATCACGTCACAGAATCACGAGTTATTTCGTATTAAGTGTCTATTCTATGACCCTCGTCCTTCTCTGTCATATCATCTTTCTCATCCTACCTCTTCTTCGCGTATCTGCCTTATTTAAACTGATTGCACCAAAACGATGTCATCAAGCATCAAGACCTAATGGCACGTGACTCCATCAGAAGAAAAGTCGTTTCGTTATTCTTGGAAGAGAACGTAACGTTTCTAGCAACATGTGTAGGTAACGCGCATCTTGTGTCACGAGCTCGCCTTCACGAAAAATGCTCCATAACGATTGACAGCGCCAATAATTTTACAGCATAATACGTTGACGTACTTCTTTAAATAAACTAAACATTTTTTTTTAAAGAGTATTTATTTTAATGCTAACTCAAAATTATTTATGAAACGTTTAATCATTTTCAAAGTAATTTAAGTTAGATTACTTATCTATATTTTTCTCATTCGGCACGTAAAGTATTATACGTAAACTATCGCGTGAACTCGCAGCTACAAGGAATGTAAAGGTTGTTAAAGATATAAGATGAACAACCCCTTACGAAAATGTCTTTCACAATAAGCACCATCAAATAAAGTGGAAAATCAATATTAAAAGATAAAAAAATAGGCAGTAAATACGAATTGTTCCACATAGTAGTGGCACTCATAATAAAACTAAATGGCCGTGCAAACTAATATGTTCCAAGTGCATAATAAACACAAGCATTTGTATCAGAATACAAATCAGCAAGCGTATATAATTAAACATAATTATTATCACTTTATACATCAAGACATAAAGTTGTAGGTAAATGTATGTACGTCTTTTATAAATAATTTCTTAAAAGTAATAGTAAGACTAGGTGATTAAATGCAGCGCGAAAACGATGATTCGCATAATAATACCAGAAAATCATATGTTAGTACACGCACGCGCGCGCGTAGCAAACGTAAGTAGAATATCTCTATGGAATGCCTTAATAAAGATGAGTGTCGACGCTTAATTAATGTTAGCTTAAAAGATACCTCGTGCTGTTCATATATAAGTGCGTTAACCATAAGCACTGACAATAAATGTCCCGGGGAATTTAGTTGTCAGAGATAAAAGATGCTAATGGCGCAAGCAAGCAACATTTATGCAGGCAATGATATCAACCGAGTGGCTCTGAGTGCTTTTATTATGGCACGTTCGTATTGCACTTTCTGCCATTAAAATGCACAGCACAGTCGAGTTGAAAAAAAAAAAAACAACCAATTTTTCCGGCGCTTTGTAAGTTGCCATTCGCTTTCTGCTTAAAAATTTATAATTTATAAGCGGCTAACTAATAGCGCTCCAAAAATTTAGACGCGACGTATTTAATTAAAAGTGCAAATTCTAAAAACAAAGCGCTACGATTTGATCAATACTCAAGTAATTAAATTATATGCAATTTTTAAACATAATGAGACAATAATATTTGATATGATATACAAAGGCAATTCGCGAGAACATATGTATAATAGATACGATTTCGTGATTTATTTGCTGTATAAACAATACTTTACGTATCGATTAGTAATTCCGGCAAAGTGCTAGAGAGAATGCGTGGAGCGCTCACGAAGCAGCTGACTATGCCACGTACGGTGAATTAAAACATAATTTTGAGAGACCGTCAGCATCGCGCATAAAGAATCGTCGGCATTGCGCAGTGAAACGTGACGACGACGCTTAAGTTGCCGAAAAATATCTTTTCTTTGTCGCCATCGTCGTTTTTCTAGACGTATTTCAGTCAATACGTCGAAAGGCATTGTCGCGAAATGGTATCGCGTCAATTGCAAAAAATAAAGAACGCAAGGGATAAATTAAAGGTGAAAGACCGACGGGATGTTCTCTGAATAAAACGGTTCATTTACCGAGGGCTAAAGGTAAAGGCACGAGCAAAGGATAAATATGCAAGAGAGTCCTCGTTCTTCCGCGCGAAAAAGACAGAGAGAAAGAGAGGGAAAGGTAGAGTCTGAACGTGGCAAAACTTACTTCCCAGGCTTTTATCCGCGGTTGTGTGTTATTGCAGGCACACACCAGTCTCGACCTACTCAGAAAATATTACGGTCCGTGTGTACATTCTTCGAAATTACTCGGGACGTGACAAATTTCATCTCTCGGATTTGAACGTCTGACACGCAATATTAAACTACATCTTAAATTCGTGCTTCTGGATCAACTTTTCATAAATCTAAGATATTTAAGATAGTTTTGAGTTTTAAAATTATATTATTTGATTAAAAATTTATCACTGAAGTTCAAGTAAAACATATGAAATAATATTTATATAATTGCTTATTTGTATATGTGTATGTGTACACACACACACACACACACACACACACACACATATCTATATATTTCAAAATAACCGTTAACATCAAGCACTCAATAACAAAACATGTTTTTCTGTAGCTATTTTTGTGTTTAGTCGTGTACAAACTCGCTAGATATTTTTTCTCTGTAGAGAGAATGAGATTCGATTTCATGCGAGCTAGAAATACGTGAGTTGTCCGCAATTTTTAACAAATCATGACATTCAATTTGCGGTCCGTTCTGTTTATAAAAAGATGAAAAGTTTTTTATATAATATTTTTTTTAGCAAGAGTAAGCAGAGATTAAAGCAAAATTGAAGTAATTGTAGCAGTTTTGCAGTTTGTTTGAAAAATTCCAAGTTTTTCTGGGAGAAGTGAGTGAATCTCGTGAAAAGCACGTGCAAAAGGAATGCTCTCTTGATCATTCTAAAAAGCCCTGACCTAATAATAATAAAAGAAAAGCTGAGTGGTATCTAGACTATCCTCGACTGACACATATCCTTTATTTTTGTCATATAAAATCAGAACTAAATCAGAAAATCATACTATTTAAAAACAGTTGAGTATATCTTATTTCTATTTACAGTATAAATTACTACATTATAAATTGAAACAAAACAGCTTTTGCCAATTCACATGTAAACAAATGTTTATATTGCGTTATTTTACAAATAAATTTAGTAAAGCACATTCTTTAATTGTATGTTTTATCTTGCAAAATGAAATTTAGTAAGTAACTTTATTGCACATAAATATAAGTAATTTTATTACTATAAATTTATTATTTAATTTTTTCTAAACTCTGCAAATTGCATTTGCACTTCTTGTTCTTCTTTTTCTTCTTCTTCTTCTTCTTCTCTCTCTCTCTTTCTCCAAATATGATAAATTGAAGAATATAGACAAATGTGAAAGAATGTTTTGTATGCTTATTTATCTGATAATAATTATGTAGAAAATTACTACTTGTAACTTGTACGTATTATGTTGCATTTGCCACGAGTACGGAGTTAGACTTATGCAAGATACAACGCAGTCTACTCATAGGGTAGAAAATCTGAGGTGAAGTCAAAAAGCCGACTGACAGTCCCTCCATAGCCTGTGTCTAATCCGTGTTCGTCTCGCCCGCTCACATCTCCCATGAAGGTTGTCCTTTTGCCTGCTCATCCTAGGTCACAGGAACCATCGTTTCGTTCAGTCGCGGATCGTAGATCGCTCGTTGTTGACGACTGCCAATTCCTTATGTCTATCGCTGAAGAATCACATTGCCGACAAAAAAGCAGCAGCTGCTGATTTCACTTCAACCGATCCGTTGAAGAAAAGCTCATTATTTGACACGCACGCATTCGCGTTCCGAATAAATTTTTATGGGCGTTAAATATATGCGGATTTGTGTCGAAAAAATTCTTGCCTTTTTCACTAATTTTACAATCAAAACCATTAATTAATTTTCTGTTAATCTTTTATATCGTAAAAACATATGGCATCTGGATATACGTTGTTCGCTTAAAACGATTCTACCGTCAAATTTTATTCCGCTTTGTTTCTGCGCTTTCTCTGATACCACCTGACGAGACTCTTGCGCAAGATGACGCCTAACGTGCAGTTTAACGTGCGTAATATTCTTCCTCGATGTACTTAACGGCGGCCCTTCATCTCTGATTCTCGCTAATGAGAAAAATAAACGAGTCAGTTGAAAGCAAATGAATTTTATCACTGGTACGGAGCTCGCGTGCGATCGATAATTATGTATATACACACACACACGCACACACAGAAAGAGAGATACGATTTTCGTAGATATGCTCAATAGACGTGAAAAGTCCAACGTTTCGAGAGAACCGCATAATCGATTCAGTGTCAAAAAAATCGAAGCGCAAATAAGTGTCAAAGACGGCTCCTCGCTGTCGTTGGTTCGTGTTAGCATGAGTCGAATCTTTCGATCTTTTTTTCTCGAGAAAAGAATGGCGTAAGATCTTATTAGCTTTACAAAATATTTGGCTAACATGTGCTATATTTACTCGGCTTAATCTTTCAAAGCATACGCAAAGAAATATACGCTCCACATGCAAACAGGAATAAGTATGCGTTTCCGCGTTTCGACGACGAATCGTCGAGCGGTCGAGAGAACGAAGCACTGCGCCGAAAAGATCCTCTGTGTGTGGGAAAAATGTCGGACAATTCGTCAGGGATCGCAGCCAACACATGTTCCGATCCGTGACCAATTTAACCGGATACGGCGTACGGGCCGCTTTCCATGAACCAACCACTCTACCCACTACGCGAAGAAATGTCAGATGCACGCGTGCATCTGGATCATTGTCGGCGAGATCTGTGGAGAAGGAAAATCGCTTCGAAACTCGTGTACCGTGACAGCGTTACGCCGCCAGCACTGAAGACTCACGGTTCTTCATTCTTTTTTATCAAGCGCATTCAACTAATCGATTCATTCATTCGAGTCACTTTTCATCATAAAATCGTCGTTAATGAAAAGCGGTTGATGGCCTTAATAGATTTTTATGAAATCTTGTGTTTAGATAATAATTATTTATTACTTAGTTAATATTAATTAGTTTAGTATTAATTAATAGTTAAAGAGAAAGAGATTTCGATGTAGGAAACCTTAATTTAACATTGAATCATAAAAGATTCAATTGAACGCTCTATTGTTTAATCTTGCAACACATTTCTATTTTATGCATAAAATGTAATTTTTTGTAAATTTGAATAAAAAGGCAATGAGTCAATTGTTAGAGTATTGATTATTTTAAAAAATTTTAAAACGCACGCAATGACGTGTAGCGATGACTGGATATCCTGGACACATAATGTTTTATAGAAATAACATACACGTATTTTATCTTGCGTCTAATATTGTTTTAAAAAGCTAATCTAAATATTTTTTGAGGTTTTTAAATATTAAGTATTAAGTATAAAGTTTTAAGTATAAAGTTTTAAGTTTTAAGTATTAAGTATTAATTAGTAAATATTAAAGAGAGAGAGAAAGAAAGTAATGCATTTCACACATTTGTATAATAGTCACACAATCTTAGTTTCCGTTTGATAAGTGACGTGTTGAAATAATTGGATGTATGAGATTGCAGAGCGTGAGAAACCGGTACAACGGCTTCTGAATTATTCTACAGTACTTACGTATATTCGCCTCTCGATAGTGCACCAGGTCATAAACTTTAATATTATAAACACGTTCAAGCTACTATTGCGTCGCTGGCTTTGATTTAATCGAAGCTAATGGATAGGGGTGGTCTGCCGTTGGGTGGTCCTGTCGCACAACTTGTTTAATTATGACGTATGATTCATAAGTCTTTTCTTGCAATTCAAGAATCGTGAGTCGCAGGATCCATATGCTTGAAGAACTTCTCGCACAAACATTGCTTTGTTTTTGTATCTTTGCAGTCACATGTTTTGATTAACTAAAGTGCGGATCGAGAAAAACGCGGATTAAAACAATATAATACGGTAAAAAAAAAAAAAAAATATATATATATATTTAATAAATATATAAATATATATATATGTATGTATATATATGACACAACATGCAGACATAAGATAAAGAGGATCAATACAAAGGACAATACTTTTTGTGTTCTTCGTATCACTGATTCAACGTTCAATGAATGCGCACCGCAACTTACCGTGCTAAAACGTATAAAAGTATAAAAGTATAAACATTATAACGGCCAACTCGCATTTCCAGAAATATTTTGTTGCATTCTTGCATTTAATTGTAACTGTCAGCTGATTCATAGACTGTAAATCGATTTGGCAGTTAAGTACTTTGCATCATGTCAATGACGAGCTCGTTTCTGTTGAAAATGGTGACAGTAACATATTTATCTGACATATGAGCCTCGTCACTAATTAAATCGCTGATTTTCTTGTCAAAAAACTCATTATAATCTACTCATTGTAGATCTACTCTAGTAGCAGGTTATAAAGCGACTTAAGAAAAATGCCACTATACACAACAAAAGCAAATAATTGTTTCGTAATTTTGATTTATTATAGAAAAAACTACATAAGTATTGGCTATAAAAATATATAAAAGAAGTAACAAATAACTATTGTTTTTTTTTAAGTGGGCAAGACTATAAATTTTACTAAAACTTCAAAATGTACTGAACAAACAAAACTTTCTGTAATATCTATTGCGTAAAGCAAATTGATTCATCAACTAAGAAGATTGAAGATTAATTCGCTGATGGAATAAAGTAAAGTCAATGTCATTGCTGTTACGGAAACGTGATGTCTCGCAGCTGGTAGATCGAGATAGATCGGGATAATCGACAAGAAAACGTGTGTCCGTCGCTTTGATAGAAGCGTAATTACGGGAGCCATAAACGCAAACCAGAACCATGTTCTGGAAAGTCTCGGTGAATTGCTTTCTCCGATTTGAGAAATGACAGCCACAATGCGATCAATCTGACAAAAACTGTCCACGTCCGTTTAATACCGCTAGCGTAGAAACGTTCCCAGGACGTTGTGACTCAGACGCGAGAAGTAGGTGAGTCCAATAAGCAGAAAGGAAACTAATGAAACTTCTTAACTGGAATCTTGAGAAATCTTGTTGCGTTGCTTGTTGTACTAAAAAAATCGAAAAAAGATTACCATGTCGCAGTGACACATTGTTTCGTAGAAAACTAAATAATCTCAAAGCTTAATATTAATAAACAAATGAAATCTAAGTTGCACGTGTTAAAAATTGTGAATGCCTATTATTAAATAAATTAGCAGTGTTTTACCGTTTAATTATTTGCTGATGTGATAATATATTATTTATTTGTTGTTTTGATTTAAAAAACATTGCAGATGTGAACGCAAAATTAATACGCAGAAATATGAAAAAAAAAGTGATTGCACGAAAGTATTTTTGAATACTGGGAAAACCTGTAGAAAGAAATTTTGCGTGCGAATGCGTGGATAAAGAATATCTTTAACTAGTAAAAATTTCTCCGAAATAACGAAAAGTATGCAAACCTCAACATATTTCTGCAAAATGAATAATCATCATCCCTTAAAGCGACTTAGCGGCTATCGTGCGCTTAATGATTTTTTTTTTCTGATGTCTACTTCCTGTTCGCGACGCGAATTCCGCAGCGTCTTATATGCCGAGAGGCAAGCCAATAAAGAAGGCATCCTACGAACGGAGTAAAGACGCGTGACGTACCTGCGATCTACCTATGCCGCAGGGGACCACCCGCACGCAACCTGCGTCACCTTCCTTTCTTTGCCTCTCTTCTTACTTTTTTTCCTTCTACCTTCTACCTTCTATCAGAAAGTGTTTCCTCGTTTCTCGCGGGTCTCGGCCCACTGCCCCGTTTGCGGCTTCTGGATCAAAGCTGCACGGATTTACGAGTTCACCGGACTTTATGTTCAAATAGACATACTTTGCTTCTTTTCGGAGCGTGGCATCGTACGCGGTCATCACCGAGACAATGCCATTTGACGCTTAGCTTGCTAAAAATTGCCGCCGGACGATGAATAATATTTGCACATACGTAATTCGAAATGAGAAAAGTCTAGAGTTTAAAAACTGCTACATTGCCTTTGTTCCATTCTCTGAGCAACAGATAAACGAGGCGTCAGACTGTAAAACTACCAATGTTAGTTTAAAAAGAAATAGCCGTTAATCAACATAAGTTTAAGGTTAAATTATTTGTCTAAGTGTTTATTACCAAATTAAAATATTAGAATTGATAAAACTTATAAATACACAATATTTGTTTTTAAGGAATAAACAATTCAAACGATATAACAACACTGTACCAATATAATATGTATATATAAAATTGTGTTTATCATTATACAATATGAAAATAACTATGCAAAAAAAGTATTCTATGTATGATATAGAGTTACATATGTTATTTGATTTTCAAGCGCATTTTAACTTTCAACAGTGATTAGAAAATAAAATAAGGTAAATGAGCATATATCGCTTTTCGAATATAATTTCAATTGTTAAAATTTCGTGGAGTTTAATTTCACGCCCGGCCAACAAATGTCCATGGCACAGCTGGTTTTGACAAATCCAGTAATCATATTTCATTCCCCGATATTCTCGGGGGACGACCATATCTACTGTGCGTATTCAACGTTTTCGAACGACAAGGACATATTTTTGCGCGGCAAATTTCAGCGGCAATTTTTTTTTCAGCACGGACGCGAGTGTGCACATTTTCTTTTTTTCTGTTTCGACACATTTGTCTCTTTTCCGAACACGACAATACCGAGGAGCGTTACCTCTGAACGTGATAACCTCGTTAATATTTTTGATAGTAAGAACAAGTTGCACGAGAAGAACGACTTTATCCGAAATCTAAATGTTCTTTGTTAAACTTTGAGCAAGTAGCTAGCGATGTGGTATATTTCGATTACGTGATCAGGATCTCTAAAAGGTTTGGAAGGCGCGCACGCGTTTATGTGTTTGTCTAGAATAATTAGAATCGAAGAAGGAAAATATCTAAGCTCGTCACGTATTTTGATGTGGTCAAAGAAAGCGCTGCACCTTGAGTGTGCTATTCACACAGCGGCGGTAGTCCAAGAAGAAAAGATAAGCGTTAAGAATCAAAAGGTATTATTCACAAAAAGCTACGGAAAAGTTTTTCTAAAACTGCATTCTACTGACAAGTTAAAAGCGGATTAGTAAATAATGTCTTTTTCCCGGATTTTTGTCACGAACACAGAGGATTTAAGATTTTTAATACGGAATGCATAAGGATGTACTTATGACACATTCTATTTTTTTTTAGAAAAGAAACAGAAACGATCTGCGTTTTAACGATTCTCGAAACAAACGCTACAAAGAGTCATGCATGAAAGTAGTTTAGTTAAAATACAAATATAATAAATTTCTAAAGGTGCTATAAATAATAATAAATATTCAAATTATAGCTGAATAATCTTTTAATCTTGTTTGTCGAAAAAAATGTATACATATTTTGATTTACACAAATTTATTTTAGTAACTTTAATTTTGAATAATTAACTATGAAAAGTTTTGTTTTGTTCCTTGTGTTTTCTTTTCGATATGTTTTTCTTATAACGCTCTTACTGCGCGAGAAAGAAAAATGCGATATTTTATTTCTGGCGAATCACATTATACAATAACAATGGTATCTTTCTTTGTCGAATAACTAAAATTAAAAATGTATGAAGAAAATATACAAAGAAGTCATAGGCGCGTAATTCTGTTGTCAAGATGCAAGACACTAGTATGTAGAAAATAATCTTGCAGAATGTCTATGACGCGGCACAAGAGAGAAATTAATTAACACTGTTTGAATTCTCAAGCGTGTTCGTTTTTAACAAACGCTATATTCTTTATTCTTTATTGCTAAGATTACGCAAGAAGAAATCACCGGCAATGCTCCGATGAGATCGATCGACTCTTTAGGTTGCCGAACTTTGTTTTCTATCGAACGTCGTCTTCGGTCTTCCGCGCTGTCAGAGCCGAACGCTCGACGCGCTGGCTGAAAACGAGGGATAATGCTCAGAGATTGTTGGTACTGGAAGGGAAGATCAGTGATCACTAGCCATTTTCTCTCGACAAGCTATCACGCTTTCAGCGACCTCCACTATGCGCTTCTATTTCTTCTTTTTACTCCGGATTGCGCACCTCAAAGTGTAAAAAGCCGTTGACGCCATGTGCACTTTGCGCGCTTACATGAAACGTAATTATTATTGAGCGTTGTTTTTTATGTAAACCGCTTAAGTGATAAATCTGCTTACATATATATATATGTGTGTATATGTACGTATATATGTTCTTTACACATACACATGTAAGAAAAAAGATTCAAAAGAGATATGCGAGTTTTTCTTGGACGGAACTTATATTGATATTAGCTCGACATTATTGCGCCATGCTAACTTTGGAACAGACATTAAAAACACATAGGATTTTCCGAGGATGGAAATTACGGTTCGAAGGCGGTCAATCGAAGATGGTGGATACGAAATGCGAAGTGCATCCAGCAATGTACGCGATAACGGGTACTATGACGGTATGAAATAATGATAAAAGAGCGAGCGATGGGAGTGCGGCAGACCCAGTTGTCGGATGCCCCCAGGGCACGGACGCCATATTTTATTACTTAAACAGCATGCCGGGCAAGCTGTTTGTTGGTTAAACAAGGAATTAATGCCGCAATAATCTGTCGTTACAGATGCTCGTGCACGAGAACTTGCCTTGCATGATACTCTCGCGTGCCTCGTCTCGCTTCCCGTTTTGTCGTCATACTTTCTTTCTTTCATCGTTTTTTCTTTAAAGCTGGATCTAGAAACAAATAAAGCTCGAATTTTGAAAAACATTATTGTCAAAATTATGTTATTTTGTTCGGAAAAGTTGTCAATATACATTTGTGAAATCAACGTAGAAAGAAAGATGCACGTTACAAAAAATTCTTTATTTTACGGTTCTAACCGCTCTGCTGATAACTTAAAAAGATTATCAGCTTCAAGGTTGCGTACTCTATTTCAAAAGTGAATATTTTGTCTGCTTATTCTTTTATTAAGAGTCACTAGAAAAAGATTTGCGGTATCACGGAAATGTCATACAACTTGATAAAATTATCTACTTATTTTCAAACGTTCACTTCAAAATAAACATTCAAAATATTCGTTTGGCATAACATTCTTTAAATGGATGTTATAAAATACTCTTAAGATTTAAAAAAAATTAGAAACATAAATGTTTTTTGTACTCTTTTATATTTTTTGTCTCTCTTCTATATGTATAATTATTTATATATATTACAATTTCTCTGATCTAATAATCATGCAATTTTCGATTGATTTGTCAAAAAAGTGACGAGTAACAATAACGAGACGTTGTTCGACAGCAAATCTATGTACGTAGCATATGCACGAAATGTGTCCTTATATCAACCATTGCTATTGGCAATCCATCATCAAAAACGTCAGGAATGAATAATGGACGAATCAATGTCGCAGCCGAAAACCGCGCAAGAGCTCTCACAATCAGCCAAACTCAGCGCCAATGGACTTCCAGAAGCGACCGCGAAATTTACGAGCCGTACGTACGCACCGTAAGTGCACCGCGAGACGTGAGCGCAAATTTATAGCGACGATCGGAGCAACGACAATCTACATCTCAAAGTAATCGCTCAGAGCAACAAGACTGTTGCCGATCATCAAATGATGATCATCATCGCATGAGCGACGGACATCGTCGCGCGCTGCAGCTGCACGAGACGTATAAAAAGCTTTTACGTTAAAACCACTGCATCAAGGAATTTTTAAAAAATGTATCTACTTTGTATAAACACCGCGAAAATACTCTGAGATGCACTTTGGACAATGGCAATCGATGCGGAAAACAATGCAACATAGAAACTCAAGAAGCGTAACATATTTCCGTTACAACGATCAATGAATATTTATATATTCATTTTAAATTATGTATATGCGATTTCGAGCTACCGAATGGTTTAGGTACCGAAGTGCCAGGAACTAAAACTACTATTTGCTTCAAGAAGCGAAACACTGGCTTTTAAGAAGCTTTTGAACGGTTGAGACAGCGGAGGAAATGCCTTGTCTGTTACAAATGTCGGTTCGTGATGATGCGCTGCACCCAAGTCGATCGCAACAAGAAAATCGCGCACAGTTCGTTTAATAGCCCTTAAGCGGAATAAAAAGTCGATGCGCGCGCCAGAAAGGAAAATAATAATTTGATCTTGGGTGCGCCTTGTTACACGTTAACGTGCTCGTACGAAAGCGTATCCGGTCTTTGCCCGGTCACGCCTCATAGCACGATTTTTGTCTTCTAGAAAGACAACGCTTCGACCAAGTAATAAAGTCACAATCTATTAGACAAGAGAACGTCTGTCTTCGAATGGTATCAATATTGCGATAACATCAAAGCAAGAAACATTCACCGGCTAATTGTAGCAGACATCGAAGATTCGATCTTCCTCGATATCGCACGAAAAATAATTTACGTTTAAGTCATCCCAAACTGTTGTCGCGTTAAGCAGAAGACAATAAGCAAGAGATGAGTAAATATAACAAGGAAAGTAGTCAGGCTCTCTCGCGAGACCAGACAATTTAATTGTTCGAACTTAAATGGAGAACAGCTGCCTTCTGCCGCCTAACAAGGCGGTAATAACCCGCTTCTAAGGTCTTCTTCTCTTCTTCGGGATCTCTCTCTCTCTCTCTCTCTCTCTCTCTCTCGTTTTGTTCTTTCGCTTTCTCCACCAGCCGGTTTCTCTTCTTCTCTTTCTTCCCCTCGGTCCGTTTCTTTTGCGCTCCGTCTGTTGCTCTCCGCAATTCCATTCGAGCCACTAAGCACTAACCATGACGCTCGTGATCCTGAAAGATGGCGTGCTGGATTTATAAGCGAAGGGCTATCCGTGAAACAGCAGGTGCTTCCGTTGCGCCCGAACGCGGTCCAAGATAATAAAACTAATTCGTCCACGCACTTCTTTCTTCCTAATTCTGTCTTAATCAGCGTAGATCGTTTACTTGGGACCTCCCGCGTAGAAGAGAGGAGTTATTTTTGCGCCGCCAACTCTCTCTGCTTGAAAGATCGCATAGATTTCTAAAAGCAAACTTGGTCAAAACAATTTGCGAAATTGGTCTGGTTTTGCGCGTTACTATCGATTTACGAGTAATTCTGTCGGATTAGATTTTAGCCTTACTACTTTTAGACGTGAATGATAATGAAGAGATACGTAACGCATGACTACATCCGATGGAAGTACTTGGCTAGAACAAGGTGACTCCAAATAGATGCTATTCGCGATGAACGGGAGAAGACGCAGAAATAAAAAAGCGAGAATGAAGTTCTGTAGAACATCTTCCTCGTGTACGTACATGTTTTTCTCTCGTACGTAGCTGTGATTATTAATGAACATGGAACGCATAAAGCATTTCATCCGCAATATGTCATATTTCAGCCGATTAAAGCTGATATATGTCGCAAGTCTCGTTGTATTACTCATTGAGTTTCAAAGATTGTAACTGATGCTCTATATCAGCGTTAAAAAATATTTTAAGAAAACTACAATTAAAACAAACATTTGATATTTTATCTTTAAAAAAAACAATAAATAAATATCTTTTTAATGTTTTATATTAATGAAATAATGTAATAGTAAAATTTCCAACTAAAAATTTTGACGAAAATCGACTAGATATAGACGGGTTGCTGTATATAATAATAATAGCAGGATCTCGGGATCGTTTCCACAGACAACATTAATACTACTTATCTCGCGCGCGCGCACGGCACACCACGTGGTAATTATTATCCAATTTCCGTTGGACTACCAGGACTTTAAAATATAATTCTTTTAAGTTTGTTATTTAAAAGTGCGCGTGCATTTTTGTTTTTAGATGTTTTATTTGGTAATAGTAAGAGTGTCTTGTTTTTCCCTCTTTTTTCTTTATCTCCTTTCTCTATATATATTTGCTTTTTTTTCTTTATCCACACTTACATTACACACACATATTCTCCACTCGCGACGACACCGAGATTCAAATTTAATTTAACGCACTCGCGTTCCACGTGGCACGCTAACGAGGTTACTGACAGTTGATTATAATAATTATTGTAAAGAGAGAGAGAGAGAGAGAGAGAGAGAGAGACGCATATACTCTCTTGGACGATCGACGGGTGCCGCCTCGGAAACAGAGCTGTAAAGCGTCTGAGAGATTAACTCGTCAACGTTCTCTGTTATTTTTCAGCGTTGCATGTAATTTACATGCAACGCTGGGAAATACATGTGATTTTGCATAAGAACAGAAGGATTTGTCTGCAGACTTTTGGAAAAAATAATTATTAAGCGAGACCGATGGATAATTAATATTAATTAATGTTTAAGAGTTACCGTGCGGCTTTTGAGATAATTATCGGCAATTCGTGGCAACTTTTTTCAAAATCACCATCCCTAATATTTCACGAAGTTCGCAGAATAGCAAAAGTTCGATGGCGCTTTTTCTTTTCTTCTTTTGTACATATATAGTTTGTTAACGGCGGATGACATGTCCTTCATGTTTCCTGTGGCGCGAGAATTAATAGGCGTCTTCCTACGTTATTCTCTCAGAAAGTGCACGGAAATTCGAGCGGTAACCTTGAGATTTTTTCACGAAACAATGTTTGCAACCGAACAAATCTCGTCTATAAATCAATTCTCACGAAATTTTTATTTTGAAAATCACCGAAAGGTTAGTATCTGGAAGTAGATACGAGTAAAAAAATGAGACGTAAGATTTCCCCCAGAAACCCTTGTCAATGATCTTTCCGTCAACACGTTTCCAAGTCTGCTTCTCAGAATAATAATGTGAACAATGAAATTTACACAGTTGACCTTGCGGACTGACAGGATACTTATTGCTTGTTTAAGGCGACACGTTCGAGTCAAGGCCTAAAAGAGATTCGCGCCCGTCTTCTTAGCTAATTTCCTGAAAGTCGACCGAAGTTGAAGAGATTTGTGAACAAATCGTTTATTCAAACCTCACATGCCTTAGTTAGACGCGCCATTAGCTGGGAACTAGAGTTCCATAAAGTCTTATAATGGACGGCCATAAAATCATTTAACGGCTACACCATTTAGATTGGTCTCTAAGTCCCACCAGTATAAATGGCGTAAAAACGGATACGTTCTTAATGCAATAAAATAATAATAATAAGATATTAAACATTTTTCAGAGTCAAGTGTATAACACATGCGACGCATTATTGCGCGGCTATAAATATATAGTCCTTCTCGACATACAGTAAGTAAGACGTGCTCTATCTCTCGTCTTATCTTTAGAAAAGTTAATAGACATTGTTTTCTATAATAATTTCTTTTTAAACAATAGTCTTTAGGCTATTAAATATAATTTATTCTTCTATTTTAACGTGATTACAACTCAACTCGTCGTATATTTCGAGAATAACTTTGCCTATAATTGTCGTAGACGCATTAACAGTGTCGAATGTATTTAACGCGTGTCGATGTTGAGCGGGACTTGAAACGTAACATGAGATTAGATTACTTGACTTTACAACCATACAGAAAGTCTCGCTAGTGGCAGCTACTCGAGGGTATGAACTGGAGCAGCTTGCAAGGTGCAGCGATGCTTGAGAGGTGACGATCGTCGGCAGATGTCAGCGCCGCCGCTTTTAAATCGACATGCTCAACTCGAGCGTCACCGCGAACTTGTTAACGTGTCGGACGATGACAGAGTAGAGAACACGGCACGAGCTCTCGGAAAGTTTGAGAGTCTGTGATGAGAAGTCAACGTAGAGAGCTGAGAAGAGCGTAGACAAACGTCGACAGCGTTGACACACAGTGAGACAAGATACCAAAAAATATACATGTCATCTGAAATGAATACAGCTCGATATCTTCTAATTTTATACATTATTTGAGTATATTAAAGATGTATTCACATATTTTCACCACAGAAATATTGTGTTAGTTCACTAAAATGAAATTATTATAGAAAAAATATATTATGTAAATATTAATATTAATTCTACAAACATACTTGCAATACTTAGTTTATTTCTGCATTGTAGTACTGTTTCTTCATAAATCGCACATTTTGCGGGTGATAATTTTTTATAACGTGACAAGTGTTCATTATAGATCGGAAGCGTACACATATTTAATTAGTAAGAAGGAAAGAAACAATAAAAAAAATTATACATTTTTTTTTATACGGCATTTTTAGCTCGGCAAACGATAGCGCGATGGTTCATATAAGGCAATACACATTCGGTGCCGCAAAGGATTAAAATTATTCCGTATCAGAAAAACATCTCGGGCCGGTCTACACGACGGCATTCCTCTCTGTACCGGGAATTTCCATTTGCGCTCATCTCGTCGCGTGTATGTCACTTAGAGGGCGGGTTCAGAAATCAACATTTTTCACATTCCTGGAAAACTAACCCACTTCAGCACAAATCGACCTGATCGATGGACAGCGAGTGCATCGAAAATATAGAAACGGAGCATCCTTGAATCTTAATCACCATAGACAGAACACCGGTTTCAACGAAAGAGGAAACGATAAAGCAGTACGGCTTATCCCTTCTCTGACTCTTCCTAAGAGTGCATCTTTCTTCTCTCCACCGAGTCTTGAAGCTGGTCTCAAGTGGGCCAATGTGAACGCGGCTTTGTGATGGCATAACGAGCGTGGAGAGCATCTCTCTCATGCCCCATGTAATCTGGTCTTCAGGTAATTGTATGTTATACGTTCGGGCAAAGACTAGCGCGAGCGAGAAAAGGAGGAAATAATGCGGGAGGAAGCGCGAGAGAAGGAATGACGGGGGCGAAGGAGAGAGTTTGCGAAAAATCGCGGCTCATTCGGTACAGGCAGAAGCCTCTCATGATAGTCAGGGAAGAAAATGAACAAGACAAAGACGACGACATGGAAGAAGAAGAAGAAGAAGACAAAGAAGAAGAAGAACAAGAACAAGAAGAAGAAAAAGCGTGACGAGAGAAAGAGAGCAGAAGAGAACAAGAGGTAAGAGAAGAGAAGTCGTGCGGCAAGGTAAGACGGCGTGAAGACGAAGAAAGATGCGAAGAGTGATGTTAGTGGAAGAAAGATGAAGTGGAAGAGGCAAAAGAGAAGGAGAGTGTGTGAGAATGCTATCAGCAGACTCCTCTCGACCTGAGGACCACACGGTGAGACCACCGTGCATGCTTTCGGTCCTCGTTGCCAATATATATCCGCGATCAAACATCGGACCGAGTGAGTAAATGCGTGAGTTTGCACTATTACGATAATATTATTTTTCTTGCAAAATGCGTTTATTGTTTCTCTCCTTGTTGCTCAAACTACGCAAATCCGTCTACTTACTCGCTTGCTTGTTTATTTTTTCGTTCGTGTCGTTATACGAGATGTCTGAATTTCTGAATGAGACAACGACGTCCCGTCATTTGTCAGTTGCATTGTTGTAATTGATATAATATAGCGCGTAGTCGCGATTATTCCGCAGTCGTTTTCTAGTCGATCTTATAATTATCAGTCTTGTGTAATTATGATAAACGCTTGTGTCGTCGTTCTTGTCGTCAACAAGATATGGCTCGAGATACTTTACTTTAATAGAAGTTTAATGTCAATCACTTAATATCATAATTCCATACGGCTGTCACCATATAATACTCGATAATTTTGTCAAAACTAGCCATACTTTTAATGTTTCGTTGTTACCAATAATAATTAAGAAGAAAAGTATTTTTACATTTTGATGTAGATTAATAAGTAAAGACTGAATAAAGTTTGTAAACAAGTGTATTACATGTTATATATTTTTTATTATTTGATTATTTTTTTCAAATTACAAAATGTTTTCAAGAAATGTATAAATATGTGAATAAACAAAGTATAATACCTATATAAAAAATAGTTTATATGTTTCACATTTTTATTTTTGTAAACCTTCGGAACTAATAAACTATTTACATTTTATTAAAAGATTATTTTTTATAAAACTTTTACTGACATCAATCAATTTTGTTCAAGACATTAGTCTCGATATAAAAAAAAAGAATGTGCGTAAAACATACTTTATTAAGTGTTATGTGAAACAGTGTAATTAGAATCAAAATCGTCTCTTTATTCTCTCGTTTATCTTTACATTGATTGTTTACAAATTACTTTAAAATTTTTGGCACTCCAAGATGGCTACATTAGTCAGATCTCCGCATGGTTCCGTCGCACGCCTTCGAGCATAAATTGGAGCGGTCAAGCAGGTTACGCGTGCGTGTACGCGCAATCGAGTCCGCCAAAATATCAAGAACCGACATTCTTATTAAAACATTGTAGCACGCTAGTGTTAATTACGCGTCTTTTTTTCAGGTAGAGCAAAACTGTCGCTTAACAGTCGTTGTCGAATTATCGTGACTGGCAAGAGTCGTCCAAGGGAAGATAGAAGTTTCAAAAAGATATCAATAGAGATGTGATAAAATCAGAGTTTAACAGATCGCTGCTACGAGTATTGCGCGATGTAAAGTTCAAAGAGAAAAACGCGAGAATTTTACATTAATCACAAGCAAACGCTGATTTCGGATCTCAATATCCTTTGGTAAAAGACATAAAACGACGAGAGATATTTTCTTCTTTTAAAAGAGACGCTAAGACCCTTTGTGTAATTGAAGTTTGTAATAAAAAGATGTAATTTTATTCATTCGTAATTGTCACGTATGTCTGGTAATTAAAATCCAGAAAAATATGTTAAAATAGAGAATCGTCGCTGCATCATTGCAGTCGTATTATTATGCGCGAGATTAAATATCAAAGCGGGACGCATGCTACACGAGCGTCATCGTATATATATGTATATCTTTCTAGTTTTTTCCAGCATAAACGCGTACCAAGCGCTAATCGGTTTAACGGAATTGATTTTTCACACCTGGGGCGAATTTCTCGAATGAATTGTGCCTGAAGAAATTATTACGTGCTGCGTACTCGCGTTCCGCTAATCGAAATCGCCGCGTGAAGAGGCTTCTCGCGTCGCACTTTATCGGCAACCAGCGTAATCGTTTACCGGATAAATTCTCGATAACTTGTTGCTCAGCAGATGCATTAATACTAATTAGCGAAAGACGATACGTTAGGCTTTATTATCACGCTGCGGGCCTTGCAAATTGACTCGCGCGCGCAAGACTTTCTTTTCCGAGATATTTTCTTTTATTCCTTAGAACCGACTTGATAAGTCATTTAGGCCATCTGCAAATAAAAACTAGTAAAATGCAATTTTACTCGCACAGAAAATGTCAAGCACCGTAAAATTAGAATATGTCAGCACAATTTGCGCTATATTTTTTTTTATATTATATAAGCAAGGATCGCGCTGCGCGATAACAAAGGAACATTTCAGGTCAATTTCTAACGGAAATACATCGCCCATTATGCCGGATACTAAAGAAATTATTAGTTACTTATCGCGACTCGTTGCGCTAAGTTTTCGCACACGTAGATGAAACGACTCAGAGATTGATGATCATAGATTAGAGAAAAATTCGCGAAAAATCGTAGGACACAACGATTGTGACACTGCAACTAACGAAACCGCATATCGTGTGCAACTATCACCGCCGATTTTCCATCGGACGTATAAAGCGTCACTTAATAAATACATCGAAAATATATCTTAATAATTACAAGAAAATATTAAGTTTTGCTATCTTTTCTAAGAGAGAGAAAGAGAGAGAGAGAAAGAGAGAGAGAGAGAGAGAGAGAGAGAGAGAGAGAGAGGAAGAGGAAAGAGTCCTCTGAACTCTCTTAACAACGTAATAAGCTCGACGCAAGCAATCCCCGCAAACTTCTCTTTCCCTCTTTATTTTCCTCGGTGAGAACCGCTCGTCCAATTACTGATTAACGATCTCACCTCCGTGGAAATAATTATAAAACTTCCGAGAATGCCACTTAACCTCAGGGGCGCGAGCGCGCGACAGCAGCCGAGAATCCGGGAGAGGTGACCTTAAACTTGCTAGGGGTAGACCTGCTGCCTTTGATTTCGATCGACGGTCCATAAAGCGATAAATCCGTCACTGTATTGAATCTATCATAAGGATTGAACCTTGTTGAAAGAGAGAGAGAAAGACGAGACGAGACGCTTGAGAGAAACGTGTCTCCGGTTAACCGACCGCGATTGAAACACGCCTCGACCCTGCCGATTTCCGGACATTACATTAGCGACGGTACGCTGTTTAGTCCCGGCTTGTGCTAAATCATCACAAGACGTGCGTATCTACTGTCATATATTTCATAGTCGGTCACCATCCGTCGTTGCGATCGAACTAGCTGCGACTCGTATGAATCTCCGAGCGAGATTATACTCCTGTATTTTTGTGACTTATCAAATCTTTCAAATTATTATATTTTGTGCACATTGCTGCAATATGATTAGCTACATAGTATATAGAATAGAGTGTAAAAATGTTATTTATGAATAAAATATTGAGTTAAAAATAAGTATAAAAAATATTTTGTCCTTTATTTACGATAATAAAAATTAACTTTTAAATGTGCTAAATTTTTTAAATCTAATTGGTTTCTCGATATTTTTCGTACAAAAATAATATACGTCTTTTCTATTCTTTCATGTAAGCTCAATTCCCAAGACGCTTTATATTCTTCGTCGCTATTGTATTGTATATCTTGCAAAAAGAAACGTTTTTGCAAGATATAAAATACATTTTTTTTATTTTCCGTTAAAGAAAATATCATTTTTTACTTAAGTTTTTGACGTCCTATATACAAAGAAAAAACTATGTATATCTGATACAATCAACGTGTACCTCAACAGTTTTTCTGATTCGGGCGACATTATCAAATATCTTATTAATTATAACGGTTATAAAATAACGGCTAGAACGAGCGGTTAATTTGACCTGATAAGGCATGTTCCTGAAATCGCGTTAAAAAGCTAAGGCGTCTTATCATCTCAAGCCAGATTCACATTGTGCGCACTAAATATATATAGAGATCATATTTTTCAAGTAATCGCAGCAAGATTCTCACGCACCTTCTTCGCGTCACGTGCTTCGAACGAACTGATTAACTGACACAAGACCGTACTACCTCGCGATCTTGGTGCTATCATTTTTCGGATTTACCGATAATCCTGTCGAGATAGTCTCACGCAGATAGCGCGAGTTTCACGCAGGTGCCTGAGGTGATTCCCGACTCCGGCAGGTTCTGAGCGTAATAAAACGAGCCACGATGGAATTGAAGCTGGTAAAAGGAAGAGAGAGAGAGTGTGTATGTGTGTGTGTGTTTGTGAGAGGAGAGAGAGAGAGAGAGAAGAAACGTTTAAGTTGTTGCGCGGGTGGCGGACGACAACGGTTGGATGGGAAAGGAGAGAAAAGAAAAGGGGCAAAGGTTGAATCTAAGGGGAAAAAGACAACGGTCATGGCGCATAGTCCGTATCCTTTGTTCGACGCGTGGCAAGATAAATTCAGCTAATAAATGACCGGAGGCTATTTACCGTGGCAGTAGCGCCTCGTTATCCGGTTCAAAACCCGTATATACATATACACGAATGTGCGCGCACTGCGACCGTGTATTTTACAACATTTTGAGCATGGCTCAGTATCTGTAAAAAGCCGATAAATCTTACCACGCTCGGCTTTCCTCCGGGTACATTGGAGAAGAGTCATCCCGTGTTCCTCTGTGATGGGCCACGATGCTCTCTGTATAGTGCGTATATGTATATATATGTACATATATGTGTGTGTGTGTGTGTCTTCTCTGTTCCGCCACGTACTACCGCGACTTCATCACTCGTGGTAGCTACCAGAAGAAGCAACACAGCGGAACGAGAGTGCGATAGCTCGCGCGTCGTGCACCACGATGACCATACGTACGTAAGTGGGTACAGTTATGCCTGGTGCTTATGAGAGAAGGTGAGTACAGGATTCTTGTGAGGATTTAACCGCTATCGCAAAATCAGCGTTCGTTTTAATTATCGTTCACAGTCTCGCGTTGTCGCTTTTCGTTCCGCCCGCATAGATTTCTACCCGCCTTCTTCACGCACGGGTTTCCTTCATAAAGTTTTATTTATTGTTAGCTATATTTAAAACGCTGTTACGCTATATATATATATATATATATCTACTTTGAGAGATACGTGAATATAGTACGAGATAGGTAACAGCATTGAAACGCGTCTACGCGATCCAATCTAAAGTCCAGTTAAAACTGAAATGAAGCTTACGCGGGATGTTGCTTGTTAATGTGCTTTATGTTTTCTAAGATGTTGCAATATTTTTTGTGACAAAGTTTTAATAATTTCATTATTTATCTCAACTTAATTTAATTTTTTTATTCTATTAAGAAAATATTTAAAGCTAAAATTACTCTATAAACTTAATACTAAAATATTGATATAAAGTTTCAGCTTTGTAGTATACAAATATATAAAACTGCCTGATTAAATAATATATACTTTGATGGAATTGCAATAATATGAATAGTAAAACAATATTTACGCACAGAAAACTTGAAAATTTCTACATTCGTAAAATTCGTATCTCGCATTTTTGTGGTGTCTCATTTTACAATGGCTGCTTTAATGATCGTGATGGAGCATGCAAAATTCGAAAAGATCGTGGAAAACAATATTGTGCATAACAATGAAAAAAAGCATAGAGTAGCATTTTTTTCGCTTTCGTATACCACAAGATGCGATTGAAATAATAGTTTGCGAAAGAGCTGGTTATATTAACGCGTGTCTCGTTTGTAAGAGTGTTAACATTTGGATAATTTGATTGTCACAGTATGGTTTGTGGATGTGAATGGGCGATGTCAGCTCGTTCCGGACTATTTCGTGATCTTAACTGCATGGATGTGCGCAGTTATGATTCCTCAGGCGGCTTAAACCTCTTTCGAGAAATTCCTCTAAATTACTTTACATCTTCCGAAATTACTGTAAGTATATTTATAATTTGTAAATTATTAATATTTATAATAATGAAGTTCAGTTTTTCAGTAAAAAAAAGGAGACGTTTCAGTAATCGGAAATTTTTATCTTGCTATTTGAAGAAAGCAAAGGTTTTTATTCGACAGATCGCAATAAGCTGCAGAATTCATCAATCAAACAATGAGATCGGACTGTATAATGGCTACGGTTCGATCTTCTCTTATATAGGATATTTCCTGCCTGTTAACAAAATCTTCTTTTTTGTACAAGTACAACAACGTATATCGGTGCAATAATGATGCAGTACAAATTGCTTTAGATATACGAATATACTTCATCAAGAGATAACACACACACACACACACACACACACACACACACTCTCTCTCTCTCTCTCTCTCTCTCTCTCTCTCTCTCTCTCTCTTTTTCTTTGAACTAAACTTTGGGAAAATAGTACGACTTTTTAACTTTGTTAAAAAGAGAAGTTATTTGGACAGCATAAAAGCATGACAAATTATTCCTTTTAAAACCGCAATGACGAGGTCGTTTATCAGCAGCATTTAATCGTAACTTTTCGTTTAGTTCCATGCACCGACTTCTCATTAATACACTTTCAATTTTGACTTATTATTTTAATTAGTAGTTGTGCAAAGCATTTGAAAACGTACACGTCCTCAGTGACAGATATTCCCGCAAGAATTTGCATAAACTAAACGCAGCAAAGTGTATCTTGCGATGTAACTGTCTCTCCGGAAATTATTTTAATATACGCTTTTAAATTTTACATCAGCTGGTGGAATAACAGCGAAAATTTTCATCAGGTACTCGAATTCCCCAAACAAAGATATTTTGCAATGCCAGCGTGTCTTAAATTTGCGCTCAACAATCTACAAACGTCGCCTTGATCAGTCACTTATTTGATGTTGCTAAATGAGTTTCATAGTCTGTTCATTAAGCGTATTAAACGGAGCGAGGGGAATTAAAAATAACTGAATTTGTCGGATAATTAACAAAGCATGTAAATCGTACTCGGAAAATAGTGAAAACTGAAATACAAAAAGACAGATGTTGGAGTAAAACTTCCTTTTTTTTTTTTATCAATATAATTCAAACATACGCGTCAACGCATTTCTCTTTAATTATCCACATAACTTATATTTAATTCAGTGTAATGATGTACGTTTCATCGAGATTATTGCATTCCCAAGATATCTTTGTTAATATAATCGCGAGTGACGCATCCATAAATCGCATTTTAAAATCGAGCACGAAAAGAGAGAAGAAACGAGATTTTCATTACAATTTCTATTTTGCATGCACTACGTCGGATCGTTGATTTTGACATCGCAAAAGTAGAAAACCTACGAGAAATGTAATCCTGTATCATCATCGTTATGTTGAGGATTTAACGTTGCGTCAAACGCACTTACTTCGACATCTCATAAAACGCGATGGATAGCTTCGGATATTTTAGTCGATCATTCGGCGGGTTTTAATCTCTTGTAGAGAGCACACACAGTCCGACACAGTGTGCCGGGACTATCCGTAAAAAGAAAATAGCTGCTGTAATTCCAAACTGAAAACTTTTCAGACTGTCGGGAGTTGAGAGAGAAAGAAAGAGAAAGAGAGAGAGAGAGAGAGAGAGAGAGAGAGAGAGGAAAGATGAGAAGAGATGAGTTCGAGACAGTTTCGCAAATCCGATACCTTGCAACGGAGGAATTATGGTACGCGATTTGGAGTGATCTCATGTAGACGCGTCTCGCCGAACCTTTACAACTAATTAACTTTTTTTACAATAAATCTAGAAATAGTTTTCGCGCAACTTATTTGGAGTAAATATTAAACAAAATATAATAAATTTCTTATTTTTCTTTTTCTCTTGCTTTAACAACGTATAAAAGAAAAATATAGAATAATAATAAGAATATATACAGTAATTATATTTAAATGTTGCGCGTTTATAGATACAACTTTGTAATTCTCTTTTGAAACGCGCGGTATTTAAATTTGTAATTTATTTTTCTTTCGTAAATATATACACATATACATAATATATGCATAAAATATATGTGTATACATATATTTATATATGTTATGCACACAGTCCAGAATATAAAATATAAATAGAATAGAAAGTATAAGTTTAAGAAACATACCTAATTTTGAAAAAATTTTATTACAGAATTTAAATTTGTGTCACTTGTCAGTCTGTTAAAAATAACTGGAAAAATGATATTAAATGCAGTAAATCGTAACAGATGCGGATTTCATTCGCGCCGGATGTGATAAATGTAAATTCCATCTGAATTAAATGCTTTAAATATCTTAGCGAGTAATTTTTAAGTTTCTGCGCAATACATCAGCAAACATTAATGATCATAACATGCATAATGCGTTTAAAACTATGCACATATTGCGCAAACTAAACGTCATCAACTAAATATTATCCACGCACATTTCTATGTCATGTAGTTTGTGTGCGTATAGTACATATTATTCTATGTTACTACATATCATACATGCTAAATACACGTAGTAGGTGTATCAAAACTCGAAAACTTTATCGGATTTATTATATTTGAAGTTATAATAGAACAAGCGTATATTTATTATATTTTATTGGTGTTTTCAATAACGTTTGTGTTATTGGCAACGCGATAAACATCAAAAATAATTTTTGTAAGATTTTTCATATTTTATCGTTACTGTACGTGTAATATATTAATAATTTAATTTTTGTTTGTAGATGCGCCATATTACATTTTTTGACTTTTCCACAATATAACCAATAAAGAATGTGATATTTATGTGTTTTTTAATATACTTGTTGAAACATTGTTTAAAACACATTATTTTAAAATACTGCAATAAATTTTAAGTAAGAGATACAAGTGAAAATGATGTTTGTTTTGATGACGTTTAACGAAGCATACGAGAAGAATTACGCGTGTGCATATACTGTTGAGTTTATTCGGAGAAACTCAACGCAAGAGCGGAAAAGCGCGATTCTCCAACGGCCGATCTTTCTTTACCTTCTTTTTCCAATTTCCATTTCTGAGGACATCGCGAAGTGAGATCGAATCTCGATGAGAAGAGAAGAAGGGACATTCAATACAGGACGTTTCACAATATTGTAGGTCCCCGGATCTACGCATGTGTATGTATGAGATGAAGGACAAGGGAGGAAGAACCCTTGTCACCACAAAATTCGACTAGAAATCGAATTCTCAGGGCATCAAATGACAATTTAGTCTTGGCCGTGTTCGAGCTAGAGAAGCGAGAGAACGGATAGAGTTGATGTTAGGAAGTGAGAAGCGACGGAAAGAAGAGAGAAAAGAAAGAGAGAGAGAGAGAGAGAGAGAGAGAGAGAGAGAAGGAAAGAAGAATAAGAGGTATAGGGGATAGACGGAGACTGGAAAAATGCGCAGGAACAAGAAAAAGAGCGGAGAAGACCCGATGTCGTCCAGTGTTCCAGAGATGTTATCATCGCGGAGAAGGTTATACTACCACAGGAACGTAAGCGATGAAAAGGTGCCCAAGACTAACCGGGTCCTAACAATTGTGTCGCGCATTCTTCTCCGACGAACGATCCGCTCGCTCCGATAGTTTCGACAGAGTTGCAATTTGCTCGATGCGGTTGGCTCCCTCCTGCCTGCAGACCGGCTGTAAAGGCTCCTCCACACCAGTGCCATGACAATAAGATCCTTATCAGGTCGGTATGTTTCTTCTTTTCGCTCTCCTTCCATTCTGGAGCAGCTGTCCGAGCCACGAACTTCGCATTTGTATACTTGAAGATGCACGTCGACACGCGCTCTCGTACATTTGGAGCTATATAGAGAGAGAACGATTCGAGACGTAACTAATCGTCTCGTAAACTTTTTGTCGGAATCGGGCTAAACAAAATTTCGATAAAACCAAAAAGCAACAAGCTCGTACTTACAATCAGAGCTTAATGTCTTATTTAACGTTTTATACATACGAAGCTCGTGTCTTAGACGCGCTACGTAACTCTCACTAATGGAATATCTATTCAAGGAGTGCTACTGCAAACGTTATTAACGGGAGTTTAATCATTGCTTCAACGATGCGGTCGACTTGTGCTCTTCTCCGCGCTCATTGCACAGACGACAATAAAAGCTCTTATCAGATCGACAAAGTTTTTTTTCGACTGCCACCAGCTGCATCGCTCCTTTTTACACACGAGCCAGCGCGCCATCCTGTATCTAGCCGCAGCAACGCGATGTAACCAATCTCTCTTTGGCAAAGTTTTTCGGCAAAGTCTTTCGGCTTCTGAAATAGAAGGAGGAAACAGGCCACCGGTTTCTCGAGGACAGAAGCAGAAACTATATATTGATAAAAAAACGAATCTTTAATAAATAATGGGTCGAGTCGTCGCTGAGACAGTACCTATTGTAAAGCGTTTCTTTCGGTTCGCTTAAAACCAGTCGGGGAAAGAATTTGAGGACATGCTTTCGGCGGTAGAGACAGAGTAGGCTTTTATGTGATTTGTACGTTTTCTTCTTTTTTTCTCTTCCATTCGCTTTTGTGCAACGATTCCCGACGGATCGCGTCGTCTGTCGGAAGCGGGGCATTTACTCCGAGATGAAGTCGACCGATAGGATTTTCCTCCTGAATTTTACTACAACGACACGACGAATAAGTACACTTTTTCTCTGACTTTCTTTCTCTTGACGCGTTTAAACAGATTCTATCGTTGCGGTATCACGCCAAATATTTCAACAACTTTGTCGGAGATATGTCCTATTGGTATTGTATCATTGTAACACGAGAGCAGCTTATATGTATATGACACCGTTAAAAAACAGATTCCAGTTTAATCGATCACAATTACATCAGAATTAATAATAACGATTGCGCCGGAAGGAGACGGATAATACGCTTTTCTCGCGTGTCAAAAAAAAAAGAGAATCTGATTGTAATACGTGAATAATAACGAGCACGCCGCGCATTTCATGAATCGCGATGAATCGCGATGTGAACACAAAATTTAACGAGCGTACAATCTCAGATATATTAAATTTTATTAGCGTATACATAATATTCGAGAAATAGATGAATAATTCCATGTAACTTTTAATCGAGACTGTCGGATTATTAAATTTTTCCAATGCAGTTCTTAATTAAGGCAGCTCCTCGATCAAGTGGCTTTAATTAATAACAGATAAGTTCCGCGGGGAACTGTATTGTCAAACGGTCGTAATTGAAACCGGACAGACGGCGCCGCAACAGCAGCGAAATTAGGAACATAATTGAAGGGGCAGGTGGATGAGAGTGTTAGCGTTTAGTAAGTTGCGAGAAAAGAGAGAAAGCGAGCTCTAAGACGGGACTTCCGTGCAACTTTTTTCCGGCTTCATCGAAACTTTAATGGTCCAACAAGAGAGCAGCAATACGACGACGACGACAAAGACGGTAAGACACATCTGAGATACTCTTAGCTATAATATCTGTTATAAAGGAAACAAATTTACGGCACACTTTCGCACAAGACTTGCTAAGTGCATCATAACGCCTTCGTCCACCGTGTCTGCCGCCAGACGATTATTCTATGACGCGCGCCATTTGTTGCTAGAACTTGTTTAGCGGCGGAATCATTGAGAAAGAATAACGAGTCATTTCGGCGGTCCGAAATTTTGTCTTACGCTACATCTTTGTAATAGCAGACACATGTGTGTGTGTGTGTGTGTGTGTGTGTGTGTGTTATTTATTAAACTTAATTGTCAATACTTAATAATTAATAGTTTGTTAAACTTGTTTACTTTAAATCTCTTTACTATGTTATTATTTCTCTCAAACTTTGATAAAAGAAGTTTTTTATCAATAAAATTTATGTAATAAAATACTACATGCTGTTGTGTGTATCACAAAATTTTAAAGCAAAAACATATCTCGCTATTGTGCAATATAATAATCATTACAGTATCAGAACGTGATACATTATGATAAACAAGATGGTTGTATTACTATGGACATATCTACACACATATAGGAAAAGTGATTAGGAAAAGCGAATTATGGGGTTTTTATATTTTTCGAAGGTAACATTCTGGTTTAACACACTATGTATATATAGACACAAATAATCCAGATCTTTGTTTTAGCCGACGTAAAATCTGCGTTAACGCGTGTTCTTTACGATCGCAATCATGAGTGCTTGAGACAAGAGCAACGTTGACCATAGCGCGCCAAGAAATTGTCGAAACACTGTGATTTACCGACAATAAATTTCTTCAAAAGTCAAAGAAATTCACGGTCGGGATGCGATCTCGCAATCTCGCGATCTACGATAAGATCCAGAATTGCGTTTTAGGGAAACAAAGAAGAATAAAAGAAAAAAGAGAGACCAAAGGATAACAATACACGAAGTCCTAACATTAAACGAAAAGTGAGCAAAGTTAATTGTATAGGTAATGCCGAAACACATAAACGATTTTTCGAGCGGTCACAGATCGTACGACGGTCTTTTTTATCATTACCTTGCAATTCCTTTGATATCTTCTGCTCTAATTATTCTGACGGTACACATGTACAGGCTTTGTAAAAGTCCCGAGAGCACTCTTTTACGATCGTAAGCAAGTAACGGAGTGACATTCCGTTTCTTCGCGGTCGAACGACGGTGACGTCGAGATTTTTTCCAGCGGAAATTAGCTGCTGATCGTCACTCAGTGAACGAATGCTTTGATAGTAACCGGTAACGATCATCTGCGTCTTGTAAAAGATCGTCGTTTGGAAGTGCTCAACTTATCGCCGCGACGATGTCTCTAAATACGTACAATCAATATAAGAGTCAGTCAAAGACAAACTTGTGCTCGACGCGACGCAAGTAACGAAAGCAGCGGACGATGTCTCATCGACGAAGAACAAAAGACTTTAGAAACAAAACGAGCACGGATTGATCAAGCGTAAAGAGTGTGCTCCAAACTTTGGCTTTGGAGAATAACGTCACAGTATTTATGTAAAAATTGCTCGCTATTGCAATTTCCGCAGAACATTTTTATTTACAACACACATACGCATGTACTACCTATGCGCGTTTTCTGCAAATGTGTCGTCACGACCTCGACACTCGCGTGTATGGTGAACGCCTGCACGTATATAAATCGAAATCCGTATAGCGTAACCATCAAGTGAAACTGGTTTCACGAAATCAATGGGTCTGCGCCGCGCTATCTGATCCACGGCACCTAGTACGTGTCGCCTACTGTACAGATAACCGCATTAATGGTGTCCCACAGAATGTGACCTGCTGTGATTTACGGAGAACCGGGGGACTGTACGCGGCTTTCTTTTTGTTACGTCGCGTTTGCCGGCCGTTGGGAAGAGAAACAGCTTCGTCGAAAATTGACTCGATCGGCGAAACGATACGGAAATAAATGCGCTGTCCTTGTGTAACTTGCTCTCAACGCCCGTTATAAAAGCTGGTCTCCCCGCAACGATCGCTTGCAGAAAATTATGATCGTGCGAGTGTCCCTTGCAAAGAACGACAAGTCTCTTGACCGAAAAGTACAAATTTAGAGTCTACGCGTCTCTTTAGGTAGCAGGCGTATTCTAAATGTTCAGTCATAAATGAATCGATGTCTGAGATATATGAGAAAAAAATATCACTATATAAAAAAATAATAACTTCCGACATAAATTTTACAAGCGTCACGCGCAGCCCAGGAATACTTATCTGTTTGTAATCTAATCAGAGAGTTTACGTTGTTTGTATTCGGCGAAATTCTGATAACATCTCGTTGCATTGTGTAATTAAGATAAAGAGCAAGTGTTATTAATCTTCTTATGTATATCTTGAAGTTTTTATGAAAAAACAGCGAAACTAACGAGAAACTCTGAAAATAGCGATTAGAAGTGATGATGCACTGGAGAAATCTGCGAAATAGAACGTGAATGATGAGAAAAATTGCTGTTACTGCAGCAAAAAAAAAAGAACTATATCAATTCCAGGAATTAACTACAATAACAGCACGCAAATGTAAATGGTTTAAATATAAGAATTTATTATCGTTCAATAAATTACGCGATTTTAACTTTTAATGTTATAAATGGGAGCTAAATAACAGTGCGTGAAAAAACTACTTTTCTCGTCAATTTATAGCAACGTTATCAGCTAATTTTTACATATTGTTATTTATCCCAGCTTTTTCTTTGGCAGAAATTGGGACTATATACACGTTAAATCTAATCGTCAGTGTGCAGCATGAAAATGAAAATACTGTCTGAGAACATAGATGTATCTGTATATACAAGGTCATGTAAAATATTTTCTCGGTAGAATATTTTTGACCCAATAATTTCTCGATGGACGAGACTTTGATCAACACGATAAAACACTAATTGCGTTTTTGTTCGTGTGCTGAATATTGGTCGCTTGATTCAATGTTGCTCATATAAAAAACTGAAAAGTGACAACTGTGCGGCGATAATTAAAGAATATTTATTTACACGATTTCGCGCGTATGTAAGAAGTTTTTTAAATCATCTGCTTTAGTTCGGTCCAAATGACAAGATATTACATTATGGAATTCCACGAGACTCTTTTATTCTCGTAAAAAGAAACATTATGAATTTAGCGTCCCGTTTATATGTTACGCTGTAGGGTCGTTACGCTTGGATTCAGACAAGGGAGACGCTGAAATCCGGATGAGAGCGAACTGATTGATTTGCAACACAATAAATATATAAGTATTTTCATTATCGAACAACTCCATCGCTCGTAAAGTCATCAGTCCTTGCAGGCCGAACAATGAAGTTTAATGAATTATGCATTTTTTCTTTTCTCTTTATCTCGTCAATGTCATTCACTAACTTCAAACTTATAACAGAACCTATAACAGAAAAATAAATGGCGTTATATTTCCACTATGCGCGACTACACCATTTATATGCATACGTACGTGTGTTTGTATAGAAGAGTGCTCGCTAGCTCGCTGTACAATTGCCTAATAACACGAACGAATATTTTTGTCTATATCCCTCGTTTAGGGTAAGAAATATATAGTCATGTTGTCTGCCACGCCTAACATATTCCTCAAGCCGCTGTTATTTCAACCGACTGAGATCCTTCTCAGTCTCTCCACCCACTCTCGACCAGGCAACGTTTCTAATTACAGGCCGCCACATTTTTCTTTGACCGGTCGATGCGTCTTGCGTAGGATGCCTTCTGCCAGGAGAGAAAATAAAAATTACAGATTCCAGGCGCCACTTAATTTCCCGCCGTGTCCTGACGCAAGATCCTTTAGACTATTTAAAAGAAAAAAAAAGAGAAAAGTATAATACAGGAAAGTTGCTCTTTGTGCGCGAGTAACTTCGTCATTCTGTTATAATATGTTTCCTCTTGTATCCTGCAATTTAAATCCTAGATTTATATTAGATTTTAAGAGCAAATGTTGAATGATGCGGTTAAAACTCGTCATCTACTAATGACGTTCTCTCATTTGCCGCCGAATGTAACATATTGTATTTTACGAAAATACAGTTCGTTACAGTTGTGCGAGATTGTAAAATATATGTGTCGAAATGTTGAGAAATAAACTATTATAGACAAGTATTGCTATCTCGGTAAGCTTATCTCAGATACGAATTAATGAAACATGAATCTGTAATAATTAGATGCGAATAAACGATTATTTTAGATATCTCTCTCTCTTCCTCTGTGTCGATTTTTCAGTGTGATCGGTTTCTTAACAAAATTTATCTGTACTATTTTGCACTATTACGTACACGTGAAATTACTCGAAGCTCTTCGCCAGTGCGTTATCTGCGAAATAAAATTCCTTTGAAATGTGATTCGTTTGCATGACTTTATTGGATGAGCTGCCGGTGATATTGAATCGCATGAATATTTAAAGATACGTCTCGCGTCCATTGGGCAAATTTCCCTTAAATTATTATCCTTTTAGTTCCATTAAACGTACTTTTAAACGGCCGCGCCGCCTCGCCGCCCGAGTCGCAACTTTTCTCGCGCTCTGCTTTTAAATAGCTCACTTCTATTTATTATTCTCACTTCGCCGCTCGAAATTTTTCGCATTAATTATTCATCGGCATTAATCTGGTCTGACTACATCAAACATCATACAGGAAGAGGAAAGAAGGAAAAGAAATTCTCCGGGATGTCTTTAATCTCTTTTATACCGATCCACTTTCAAGCGTAAATTCGCGAACGGATCAAACGAGCTGGTTTGGTTTTAATAAAAGTATTTCGATTAAATTACTTTTTTTCAATAACCAAAATGTTAATTAAAGAAGGAAAAAAGGCGGCGATCGTCTACAATTACTAAAATACGAAAAACAAAGAATTTATCGCAACTGCGTATCCAGCATAATTATACGTGTTATTAATGAGCGGATTGTTTGCAGACGATTCGCGGTCTTTATGTTGTTCTGTATTTTGTTATATTTCAGAATAGAAATGAGGGGCGACTGCGAGTTCGGGAACGCCAACACAACGCTCGAAAGCACTTAAAAATATTATTTCGCCCCGCCTATATAGACCCGTCTAGAGGTTACCTAAACATTCTACCTATACATATCCACCTACCTTTCTATATCTTAAATGCGGTCTAAAGTGTAGTCTAGCAAGGAAGGTGCTTGCTAAGTAGCCTACCAACTAACCATCCGCGCTTGGCCGTGTTCATCTTTTTTCGTTAATTGCGTCAGAGTCAACAGGCAAGCACGCTTCTCACCTGTTGCAAAGGAATAAATATATTACAGCCAGTTACATGAAGACGATTCATCCAGTCTCATAAAGTACGACGATAAGCATCGAGTCTGTCGCGCCATATACCCATACTTTATTTTCCGACGTCGGAAGGAAAAGCTTTGAAAAATGAAAAGTAACACATTGCGGCACGCACGAAGCAGGCGGCACTCTTGGTAAACGCTCATCTTTGAATTTTTGTAAGATATTATAATCTCTATACAATTATAATTTCTATCTCTGTACATGTGTGAAAATGTTTCTGTGTACACGTGTACATGAAATCGTTGACAACGATAATATGTGTACGTTTGAAAGTACAAAAAAGCATTTAGAAGTTATTTAAAATATCTGGATTTGATATTATTCTTTAGTGAACTTTAAAACAAAATACATTACTTTGAATATAATTTTTTGAGTTAACTCTTATGTTGTTAAAACTTTATCTAAATTTTTACTCAAACGTTTTAACTGAATAAAGAATTCATGTTATTAAAAGATCATAGATCAAAATCCTTGATATATAACTTGTTACTTAATTAACTTTATTACTCAAGTTTATCTAACTCACGCTTAAAGAATATTCATCTCAAATTGATAGAAAAGAGTGTTTTTTTTAAAGAAGATTATGAATTATAAAAACGGTTGCTTATAAAACAGTTTTATAAAACTGCTAAGTTAGTCGCCAAAAATCTATTCTTATAAAACAGTTAGATATTACTTCAGTTAATTCGGTTCCTGTAATGTGACTGTGTCATTTATCTATATAGTTATTATTGTATAAGATCAATTTGCGTCAATTTAGAACAGACTTCCTTTGACATTCACTCAATCGACAAATATAATTAATATAAAATTTGATATTTCTCCTATAATATAAATTAGTATAAATTAGAATAACATCAAGGACATTTGATATTTTTATCAATGACAATGTCAAATTTAATAGACTTTGAACATTAATAAAACAGTAACCAGTTTTTGACAAATCAAACGAATTGTTTGTTTCCAATGATCTTGATGAATTTTGATTCAAACAAAGGCGTACTAAACGCAGTTCTCGATACAATATCAATTGACTGAAGCCATGTTAATTAAACTTTCTTAACGTATCCTACATCTTCTCTAAATTTTGGTTTTTTTGTCTACATCTCGTTTTGTTAAAAATCTCATTTCTTTTCTTTTATTTACCTCTCTTTATTTCGACTGCCATCGCAGAGGTATGTCTCACCCTTCTTCGTGTCTCTTCTCGTTCTCGATCTATCCATCTGCCTCTCGAGTTGCATTCGCATTATACGCACTATACTACCATCTGCATGTGTCTCTCCGTCTGCTTGGATAAGTGTATCAAATTTCCGATGGCCACGGCACACGTACTCGGCCGAAAGGTAGATTAGATTTTAATAATGCAATTTGGGTTTACGGCGCGGCACGTATACGGCAGCGAGGGCGCGAAGAGAGCCCGCGCGCCCTCGTTCACCTATAAAACGAGTCGGTTTTCGCCCCGAGGATGTAAACCAGCCCTGTATTGCGGACTGGTAATTGGTAGAATTTGATTGGATCTGAGCGCCCGTCGCATGTTATATACGCAATACTCCTCCGGCTATCCGTGAGTCTGCGCGCGATTGTGAATTTGAAGAGCTTTCTCTTTCTTTCTCTCTCTCTCTCTAAAAATTGTTAGTGCTGTCTGTGGCTGTTGTGCGTGGGAAGGCCTCCTTTGTTTTAAAGGAATGTTGAAGATTCAATCCGCTTTGGATTCGAATATCAAAAGTTGGATATAAAACTAGCTCGGAAACAATAGTTTCAGTTTGCCTAACGACAGAAAATTATTGACCATGCAAATCGTATGTATAGTTTTAATGATAAAGTAATATTTATATATTTTTTTTATATTATTATATTAAAGAATCAGCAAATATTATATTTTTTGTTTTTTTATGAAAGTTTTTTATTATTTTATTTTTGGTTTTTTTATTTTCATAACGATTTCGCGTGCGGTAGATCAATTCTTAGATCAAGACATAATAAATCATATCGTGTCGGAAAGAAGATCTTTCTCCTTCACCGACCTTTACAATCGCGTGAGATGTCTTAAGAAGAAACAGTTTACAAGGAACAGAGGGAAGATGATTTTCTACTTGTTTCTAAAAAACAGAGTCATAAAACGCAGCGCTGTTGCCGTAAAGTAGTTAGAGAAGGTCTGAAAGGGAAGATTACATGAGCCATCAAGGTCGCACAATCTGTCATAGAAGTTTGGTAGAAGGGGATGCAACCTGTTGCTTTATTGTTACTCCAAGATGGTGTCGCGCGAGTATATAAACTGTCTTTCTCTCTAGCATTTCCACGTTGATTCTACAACACACCATCACGTTTTAAGCGACTATGTACACTGTGCCGTTTTGCAATAGGCTGTTTGTCATTACCGCGCGAGCAGTTAATCTTGCGTTTTTCTTCCGCTTGCTACGGCTATGCTCGAAATAGCGCGTGACGCTTTAATCAAGTTTCTCGTTATATATGTACCTATTTATATAGATACAGAAATAATGGACCGAAATAACGTACCTCTGTCGCGGCGATAAAGTAATTTGGAAATTCAATTCTACGTCATTAAATCTCATAAGCATGCAAAATTATGTTCGTGAAATTTTAACAAACTAAAAAGAGAAACTATTGTATTTTCTCATTTTACACTAGAGTTAAATTAAATTTAACGCGCGAATTTGAATGAGAGAAACTTAAGTAAAAGGAATAGTACGGCAGATAAGAAGGTAGAGAACAACTTGACCCGAGATTTTCGTCACGCCATCATCCTATGCGAGTTGTTGGCACGCGAGATGCAGCGTCTTTGTTGTGATCAACTGGCGAGACGATATCCTCGAAACAGAAGTTTTCCACCTCGCTCCGTAGAAGGGTGGGTTAGGTGATATACACCGGCTCTCAGCAAATTAAATGACGGTGGTTTGCAGTGCTGACACGTATAGCCGTTCGTCACACTCTAACCACACGGATCACCCCTTACTTCTTCCTAGGAAGTGAGAGAAAGAAAGAGAGAGAGAGAGAGAGAGAGAGAGAGAGAGAGAGAGAGAGAGGAACGGATCGCACCATTCACCAATAGCCAGACGTTTGAAATTAAACTGCAACATCGATGATAATGGCGATGCATACTTCAGGTTGCAACAGCCGAAAAGAGGCCACCCTCAGATCTCCGCCGTGTGATCTAACCGGTTTCGAGACGTGAGCGGCTTGAAAGTTCTTGGGTAGAGAAGGCGAATCGTATTGGAGAGTTGCACCAGCCTTGTTAAAAATGTACGTAACCAATGCGCTCGAAAACTCGCTTTTCGTTAAGCGCGCGAGTCTAAGAGACGAAAGAATGTTTCGCGGCTTTTTATTTCTACTCTTTGCTGACGGAGAAGCATCGGTCTGAAAGTTTTATCATGGCGGAAGAATCTTCCGTGCGATTTTGTGATTTTGTTCGATATGTGTAATATAATTTCTAATTAATATTGCCAAATTAATATTGTTTGTTTTATGTTAAAAGATCGATTATTTGTTTACATAAAGTAAGATTTTTTACTTTGACAATTGTTGCGCGCGCGCGTATACGCACATAGCAACAATAACATCTTTGTTAGTGTATCTTTTCTTATACGCGTCAACATTTACTATTTGAATTTTATTTGGAAATGAGTAACAAGCTCGAGGATAGTATAAATCACACTTGGAAATCTGTTTCATGCGAGATATTCGTTAAGTTATTTAATAACATAAAAGCATAAGAAATTATGCAAATTATTATTGGCAACAAGAGCAGTGTTACACGAAGTGTGTTACATGATTTTGTTTTATTATTCAGATTCTATTGATTCTCCGAAAAGATAATCCAAATATTTAGATTCGAACAGTTATAAAATTTACAGATTTAATTGCTTTTGATTTGTTTATTACTTTTATCAACAGAGAGTTGATAAAAGTAAATGACCGTTAGCTTTGATATGAAAGTTCCGAAGTATCTTTTCCGTTCTAGAAACAAATTTGTTTTCACTCGCCAGAAACATTTCGCAAATTAAATTACATTTGACGTATTTTGTTTAACGCTATAGTCACAACTTCAGATTAAATTTCCGGAGCCATTGTCTCGGTTCTCGAACCGTGAATATCGCCTAGCTCACCTTAAATTCGAGACGCGTCCGAACTGACAAACTTGTAAAACGCAATTTGCTGCTTTAAAAAGTAACATCGCCGTCCGTAATGGTAATACGTAAAAGTAATACGCACGAGTTGCATTATCGTTGCATAGTCATATCATCTTTATTATTTAAACTACTGTCAAGTAAAACTATCTAAATCACATTATTTTTTTAAAGGTAATGCATTTTAGTAATGCACAAAATACATATATAGTTATTGTAGTAATTCGATTTTAACTTCAATTATGTATTTCAATTTTACCAAAACTTTAGAAAAATAAATATAAAATATTATTATTTTATCCGAGTTATACCGGTTCTGTGCCGTTTTCGAGAGATCAAAATTAATATGAAATATATGGATATTCTGACAAACGTGTCGTGTCATTATGCTGATTTAATTTCATTCATTTATCAAACTTGTTTTGGTCCAATCTGGTCTATTATACGATAATATTTATTACACAATGAGCTTTCGTGTAACTTCACACAATAAACTTGGAAATATAATTTCAAGAGAGACAAATTTCGAACATATCAACACGAATTAACTTCTCATCTGTTATACATACATAGAGCTCAAAATATCTGAATATTAAAAACAACAAATAAAACAAATAAAACACAATATAACTAAAACTGAACATTAAAACAATTTTAATTATATAAATCAAAGAAATTTTCAATTATTTATTTCAAAATTGGATTATACATCATATGCTTATTTAAGATTTGACTTTGAAAATCACGAGATGTGCAAACGCAATCGTTGGGCAAGATTGCGGAACATATTTTGTACATACAGCTATATCGCATATCCGTTTCTTATATAAAATATTTATTGTAAACACTCGCCGAGCGTATATAGCGCATTCATAGAAATACTTATCGCCGCGCGAATATTGAATGACAGAGATAAAAGTAATGACTGCAATGTATGCAAGAGCATATATATGCTATATATGTTGCATATGTAGGTGGAATATAGACACGTACGCGACTCCCTATTCCATAATTATTCGCAGCAAATTATTCGCAAGCAATTATTTGCAAAAAAACCATTACATTGCCGGATATTATCAAGTCGTTTTTTAATCTTTATAATTTTATCGCAGCTTTTTATCACGATATGTAAAGCTCAAAGATGAGCACAGGTTACGTGCCGCTAAGCATTATAAATGTCCCGCGGCGATCAATTTTGTGAAATTATGACGATCTACATTATACAATTACGGTCGTGGAAATAGCATTAATATCGAACAAGCGCAACGTTTGAAGGTAACCTGCCGCGACCCTTTTGCAGCTCTCTTAGCCTCTTATCGCATCCGCACGACCTGCGAGATATGAAGCTATCAGTTTTAAGTCGAGGTATGCACTCGTTTGGGTCTGCAAAGCGCTTGGAAATGCAGTCACCAAGTTCGCTAAATTGATTTTGTCGGATATGAAGTTCCGTTTACAGGTTGCAGTCTTTCCCTGTCTCTCTCGGATGCGCACGCGGTGCCTGCGTCTAGAACAGTTTCCAAGTAACTGATAATATTGCGGCATACCAGTGAGAAGAGTATAGAAGAAAGAGAGAGAGCAAATGCGAGACTCTTTGTTTATACGACCAAGAGCTGTACGGCTTAAGTGATACAAATCGATTAACGTGGTCTTTTACCCTCTTTCAACCTGTTTCCCCTTCTTTTCTTCCGTCTTTTCTGGAACACCGTTAAAACACGAAAACGAGCTACATACTACATATACGTACAACTTTAGTCGCGCTACCAGCTCGTCGCACAGAGTTTAGAATCGAGGCCGCGCGGTTCTAGATATAGTTAAGTACAAAATGTGGTAACGACGGGAGCGGAAACGCGATTTCGTCCTCCTCGTGCTTCCGCGGCATTAAGTAACGCGAGCCCGACTTCTCTATATCCGCGTAAGATACGTAACTATCGGTTTTTTAAGTTGAACCGCGTGCGTCAGTTATTATGTAGCACTAGAGTCATCGAAGATTTTCGTTAAAGAAACCGGATGCATCATTGTCTCGGTCGAAATTCCATTACACCGCTCGCGAATCGATATACGCGCTATTCTCGTACGTAATTACGTAATATTGCTGCTGCTAAATTCGAAACTTCGATAACTTTGAACTTTGTAGCTTCGATCTTGTACGAAATATTAAGGATACGTTACCACTTACGTAGAACGACACTCACCATTGATAATGGAAAGCAAAGCTGCGTTGTTTCTCTCTCAATATTAGATTTTCTTTCATATTGTGTTACTTGTCATTATATTTTATCTTACGAATAATTTTACATATTTGTTTTTCGTAGATAATCTTTATTCTTCTCTCTACGCTTATATAAGAAATCTAAAAAAATAAAAAATTAAAAAAATTAAAACACAACGCATACAACTTTCTCTATCAGATAAATATGTGCAACACTTCTGCATCTTTAAATAAAAATAAACCGAGGTTCCTTCAATCTATTTTAAAATGAGATTTTATACAATCTTTTTAAGCAAAAAAAGTGATACATACATACAAAACAAATAGTTTTTTGTATTTTAATATATTGCAGAAAACATACTTGCTACTTTTTCTTGTCATTTTTTCCGCAAATTTTTTAACTACGCGCATGATTATTTTTGTAAATATAACAAACAAAAACTACTACTCGAAATCGTAATAAACATGCCTACATGTTTTTCAATCAAGAAGCAATTCTACTCAATAATTGATACATCACGCTCCGCTCGAAGAAATACGTTTAGCGTGTTTTTTACATTGCACAGGCGCTCAAAACTCACTTTTAATAACGCTTTCGACCTTCTACTGCTTTTTATCTATCTCGCACAAAGTTATTATCAGCGCTAATAGCGAGTGAAATTATGAATACGAACCTCGGTTTCTAAGTGCATTAAGTATGCAACTTTGATAAGAGCAAAAGAGATTAAGAAGTATATAAGAGCTATAGGAATATGTAATAGCCGCGTTTTTATGAGCTAACACTAACGATTTAAATTGAGGCAAAATATACCAAGACCGCGTGTAAGTAAAAGCACGTCCGATACGACGCTCGCGCAATGTGTCTCTCGCAAATATATATATATATATGTATATATAAGGTAAATTAAACAAAACATAATCGTGAAAATTTCTAATCTATAAAGCGCGTGCAAAATCCCGTTTCCCAAAGTGCAGAAAGTCGCAGATATGAATGAACGTTATTCCACGCGGATTGTCAAGCGGGACAAGCATCGTTTTATTACAGACAACGACGGCGTTCATCGATGCGATATGTTTTTTGAGATATATTGTGATGGAGCGTCGTTAATAAAATCTAATGCAGATAAAGACAAGGAATTGGCTCATCACGAAATTTACTCGTTTGTTTTTATTTGGCAATAAGGTCCAATTAATCAACGATAATCCGTACATTCACCTTTTTATTCGATCTCCGAGAAGATAGACGCCAATTGCGATTATAATCGATGGAACGTTTCTTATTGCTGTCACGTGAAACATTTTTCGACGGCGATCTGCATATATAATCGATTCTGTGGATATGAAAAAGATTAAGATTATCCTTCTCGGAGATGTCACATGTTCAAGTTAGTAATCATTTTTAAATCGAAATACACATTATTTTTCAAACATAAGTGGTTTTCGTTGAACAAAATTTTAACGTTTATAACATTTTCTTAGATTATATATCATGTTTATAATTTTATTTACTAAACACAAATCACACATAATTTGTGTATTTTTGTTCATTTATATAGTTATATTTAAAGTTTTTCTTTAGTTTTTTATAGTTTATATATATATTTATGCCTATAGTTTAAGATATTAAAAAGTATTAATTGTAAAATAATATATACAAGCCAAGAAAGTCAGCATTCTTTCAATAAAAATTATCGAATAATATGATAATATTATAGTAATGTAATTTATTGCGTTACAAACAAATGCAAACGACATATATCTGCGATATGTATCTATATCTTGACAAAGAGAGACGTAAAAACACAGGAATTGTTTCTCCGCGCAATAGAAGAAAACACATAAATATCTATCAACGACTTATATTTGCGTAACAAATATTTAGGCGAGATACTTTCGCGAGCTTCTCACAATGCCGAGTTTTCCGTCAAGATGACGAAGCGGGCCATCTCTTCCGAAGAAAGTTACGGCGGTGAGAGAACAAGACGGCGAAAAGTAAAAGTAGTAAATTGGTCGTTTGATTCTCGATCAATCAGGCAGCGGCGCCATTTGCGGCAATAACTATGTCAACGTTTCTTATTCCCATCACGCATCGCGAACGCTACAGCGACGAAATGGAAATCCGTGTGCGGAATTCGCGCGAGATCACGTCAGAAACTAAAAGTTGAGACAGCAATATTACTATGTGTAGCATAGACGAATTGTTGCCGTGACGCTTGAAAATCGATCAAGTTTGCTTATGCGTTTTGAATCGATATTTGATGTCTCCAGCGTAAAGAAGCTTTTCTCAGGCAGCTTACAAATTAAGAAGCAGCATGCTTCATATATAGGGTAAATGGAGGTAAGATGGCCATAGTTTTTCTTTAAATGCAAAAAACAGACTTTTAATTTTGTTATTTTTTAATATTGTTTTTTTATTTCACTTCACTGAAGCTTAAAGTAATAA
>QVOB01009485.1:0-35611 GCA_014839585.1 Pseudomyrmex concolor | reverse complement strand
TAAAAGGAGACTATGTTGAGAAATAAATCGCCACTTTTCCAAAATTTTTGTTTTTTTTTTGTAGGCTAAGTACTTATCGGACTGCCCTCTATACCTACACAAATTTAGATGTTATCGATATTAAAAACTTCATATTTCACTACAAACTACGCTTAAACTACGAAATTGTTAGACGACAGGTTTAGAATCGCGTCGTGAATGTTTAATGTTGCTTTCATTTTTTTCAAACAAATTGTCTCGCTATTTGTAACGGAGCTCTCAACAGCTTTGTGAATTGTTGCGACGAGAGAGAGAGAGAGAGAGAGAGAGAGACGGGAGAGCATAAAACAGAGAAAAGGACCCGAGTAGCTCGTTTCTCTTCTTTATAAGGATCTAGCAATGTCCACCGGCTTGCTCGTGCCCTCTTTTTCCTTCCACCAATTCCGCCATTCTTCTTACACGAGTTTTGTATCTGTGTGCTGTATATGTTCTAATAATTCCAATGTAATAATTCCAAGCTCAGTTTTATTTTATTAAATTACGTAAGTTCTTTAATATATTTGTCGTGTTTTATACAATTACATTTTTCATATTTTTCATGTTGATTCGAGTTAAGTAAAAAATCACATTGTAGAACACATTGTTGTAGTAACGACTAATTAAATATGATTTAAACGTGTACCGCTTTATTGCGGGATCTATCGTTCCGCGACGTTTGCAGAAAAAAAAAACAATAACGATATCGAAATTTATCTATCAACATTACATACATGCGCATCATCACACATGTGTTTGCGGACACATAAACTGCGTATAAAAAAAAAAGTCTCGGTTTATAATCAATGGCTTGTTATTAATTCGTAAGTATTCCGCGAAATAATTCGTTTTATTCTTGTTTCGATTTTGCTTGATGTTTCATAACGTCAGCAGCGGCTTCCGGACGATTTGGAAATCGTCACCAAGAGTTAAGCAGTTACACACTCGAAGCTTATCTTCCAAAGTTGCCGTATGTGAATAGAAAATCTCTGCTTTGATTTTCGAATGGTCGTCATTTTAAACGTGGAAGCAGTTGATCCTTCGATTTTTTTGCGACGTATTTATTTAACTAGTATTTTTTCCACACGTGTGATTTAATTCGAACATTAAGTGTTTTCGTAAAAATATCTTTGTGCAGATAAAAAATACATATAGGATATTTATTATATAACACATAATAGTATACATCGCTATTTGTATAAATCATTAACAAAGTGTAATGCAATACGTTTTTTCTAATATTTTTGTCGTCGCACCACGAAAAAGATTTCTTTTTTGTTTTTGGTTCTCAACTTTCTTCAGCTCTTTTCCTCTTTTCCCTTCATTTCGAAGAATCCCACGGGACACCTGTTAAGCATAGCCGCTGATGCTAATCTCAATTAGTATTTATCGTCGAGGTGGCGACACTGAACGACCACGAGTCCCGTACACGCGAGACTTTAATGTGTAAAAATAACTGGTGTCACATCCTTACTTTTAACACCATGGTTTAGTACTGTACGTCTCTAGTGTGCAATGAATTTCAATGAAAGGTTTTTCTTTCTTAGGAAAAAAAAAAAAAAAAAAAAAAAAAATAGAACAGGTTTCCATAAAATTTTTAATTATCTTTAATTGTCTCATAATTGTTTAATTTTATAATCATTTTCAATTTATTAGAAAGAATAAGAGTGTGTAGATTAGATATTAAAAAATGAGCACGCAACTTCTGTAAAAAAAACAACCATTATGCTTTTTTTATGAAAAGAAAGATATTATTATAATTATTTAAAAATAAAGATGACATTTCACACACACGATTAGACAGAAAGGACGACAAAAATAGAAGAAAAGTTTGGACATTTTCGGCTAAAAAGAAGGCACTATATGCGTCTCGTTGTACCTCGTTCGCGTATATAGATTCGATCAATTTCTACCCAATTTCTTACGATGGCAGATTACCTCGGAAGAAGAGCGCGTGTTTAAAAACGCCTGAAAGTTTTGCATAAATGGACCTTATTCACGTATGTAGTGGCCACGCGCGATCAAACCTTTTCCTCGTGCCCTCGCGAACGCACATCGCACGATCCTCCGTACAAGATTCGCGGCTAATTGGCTGCAGCCACAAAGACAATGGCGCCGTTGTGCATTAAATAAGTTTAGTAAGCCAATGCGCTTTTTTTTCAAAGTAGGCGAACGACGACGAGACGGCCGCATTTGCACGTTGCACATTGCACTTGTGACTAGCCAAGTTCGCAACACCGTCATTCTCGTGTAATCGTTTTATTTAACTTCCATGTGCACGCGATTGCATATGATCTATATATGTATCTATACACGAGAAGCAAGTTAGAAACGAAGAAAAAAAGAGAAAGAAAAGACACAAGAAACAATTTACAAAATAAATAATATTCCTTAATTCAGAAATTTAGAAAAACAGAAAAACACTGTGCTCTGGTTTTATTTCGCACGCGTACGCCTACATACGTACACATACGTTAGTTTTTATATTATATAAATCATAAATTATTTTATATAAAACACAACAATGCATAGTATTGATTACAAATAATTATCTGTTTCTCGGGGAATTTTCCAAACAAAAAAATTCAAAAGCTTGAATACTGATAACTATGTAGAAGATTGAACATGAGAAAAAATTGCAATACCGCGTTACCCGATTCATTGAAACTATTGCGATCCGCAAAACGTTAAGGATCATCACTCGGAAATGACGCTAAACGATATGTTGAACGAAGAAAACAGGCCGGCGGCGCGTTTATAGCTTTTTCAGTCCAATTTCATAACAACCGAGCGCACGCGGATGATCCCCACGTTTGCGCATCGCGTGATTTTTCGCCCTTTCGCGTGCACTCGCGTGCAAAATGCATACCTAGGGATTTCTCGAAAATCGAGGCACTACACGAGACCCCGCGTTCACATCTCTCCTGCTTCTTTGAGAAAGGCTGCATCGCGTTGAGGAGAGGATCGTGTATATTTAGACGAGCTGCAGACACAAAACGACTTACCACCACCTCCGCGACGAACGGCTTCTTCGTTTCTTTCTTCTCCTTCGTTCTATCTCTCGGTTTTCTCATTCCCTCCGCCTGCCCTCTCATTGTCGCTGTACTTATACGGTATCTTACGGCTGAAGTTGAGTGCAATTCCCGCATACGTGCAAAATAAGAAAAATAATAAATATATCTTCCAGAATTATCGTGCCATCTTCTGGAAGATTTAGCTTAATCGATGAAAATCTTCTCGAGTTCAAATTTCTAGATTTTTGAAAACTTTCACAGTTTCTAGACTTTGAAGAATAAAGTAAATGTGATTTTACATGAAAATTTTTGCATGCAAATTTTTGTGAAAAAAAAACAAAATATTTCTAAAAAAAAGAGATTTAAATAAAGACTTTGAGGAAGAGATCTAAGAATTAATTACAAATAATCAATTTTTCAGATTACTTGCACTTTCTATTGTGCAATCGATGTATTCGCGTTGATATTCGCTGACCCGATATAGAACCGACCGGACAAGGCACGGCAGGATGTACGAAATAGACTGCGCCATTATCCTCGGATGACATAGGTGCGGTTTGCGCTTTATAAATTTCCTCGTAATATAGAGCGCGAGCAGCCTTGTTATCATACAACCTTGTTGAAAAAATTGCATACAATAAACATATAGTAGACATATTTAAAAACACGAGCTCGGAAAATCTTAAAAACCTTCTTCTCTATCGATGTTGCGCGCTTTAATGATCGCGCGTTTGCGGATCTTTACGATACACACGCGACACGTTTTCTTGTCGTTTTCCTTTGCTCTCGCGAGAGAGGAAAGTCCATCACGGGAGAGAGGAAGGGAGGGAGAAATTAATTGGTCGGTCGAGGACAAAGAGTTTTAGCGGAACATAGACGTAACGCATTAACGCGCGGAACTTCAAAGTACAGGACTCGCGTCTATACGAAGGCAAGTATGACATAGTACTCGGGCATCTTTTTGCTTGCTAGGCTCGACACACATGAAAAAATGATCATAGAAAGAGTGAGAGAGAGAGAGATGTCGGAGGAGAGAAAAAAAACTATGAAGGAAGAGAGAAAAAAGGTAAAAGAAGTGAAGAGAAAGAGAGAGAGACCCAAGGGTGGACTTGATGAATCTAAAATTACGTTTATTTGTCCGGTTGCTCTTTTTTCACTGTATGCCGCCAAGGTCACCAGACGCAACGAAACAAGATTCCTCGTTACGTATGTGCGGCATGCAGCCAGTATAAGTATATGGATATGCGTTTTAACGTTGTGTATTCCGCCGTTTCTGCGCGCACGCATGGTGCCGCATTAAAGCGCTTTTTTTCTTTTTCTTTTGACGTCTTCTTTCACCGCAAACTACCACTGCCGTCATAGCATTTTTCACTTTTCTTATAGAAAAAGCAGATGAAATGGGTACGTCTCTTATATAGTATTCTCGCCGTCTTTTTTTACAAGCAATCTCTTTATTTTAAAAAATATCAATTTTTCGCGTACATAAAAACTCATTCATATAAAATTGATCGTTGCATGGACTTTTTTTTACACAACAAATCCTTGAAAATTCTTTGATGAAAAAATTTCTATATGAAAAAAAAAGTGCAAATTTCTTCGAAACTTCCAATAGATATGTCGATAGTGTCGACGTGTGTGTCGGATTTAATGAATGAAGTGAGAAGCTGTGTTGATGCTGCGCGAGAGTTTATCAACTCGGGAGTCAAAGTTTCACTTTCTTTCGCGTCAAGGTCCAGCCGTGTATCCAGAATTTTAATGAATGAACGCGAATTTGTTCTGCGATGTTTGATGTTGCTTTTTATCTCGATTCTCTTACGGTCTCCAAACGATCAAAAAAATCGCGTTTCTCTAACTGTAATTACAATTACATCCATAACAACAGAATTTCACAGGAGTCAACGAGTCGGTATCAGATTATTCAAGATTATATATTATATACACATATAATATATATTATATATTATATACACATATATACACACACATATGTAATTGAATAGATATCTGGAAAAAGGGCGTATGTTACAAATTTTCAAAATTCGTTTTTTTTTGTGAAATTGTGATCAGTATGATTCTAAAGAATAGTTTGGCAAAGTACTTGGCAATACCGCTAGAAATCCAGGACCCGAGAAAAAATAGAAAACATGATCATTATAAGATTATATGTAAGTCGGATATGATTTTATATGATTATATAAGATTTTATATGATTTTATATGATCATATAAAATCAGATCCGAAATTTGACGCGATCTGATCTTATATATAATCTTATATATAATCTCATATGATCATATATGTTTTTATTTTTTCTTAGGGATGCATAAAAGAATAAAGCGAACAGTGATGAGAAAACAAAAAAAGGACGTATTTGATTTAAAACAATATGACATTAAAAAACATGAGCTTTAAGGGCGTATGTTACACTAGCTGCTTTTTCACCTACAATAAACAGTTATTTGTTTTCCGCTCTTTCCTAAAATTTCTGAAATGTAACATACGTTTCCTTTTTCCAGACATCTATTCAATTATTGTTTTAACGCGAGTCCCCAATTTTACTGCTCCTGATTTTATTGACCGCAAAAGGCATAACCGCTAATCTGTGTACCGTTAACGTCACTTGTATTTCCTACTTATGCTATTACTTACTAAGCGTCGAAAAGCGTCGCGAAAAGAGTCGTTGTGTCACAAGCATTGTTCGTATCTCGCGTGTATCGCATCGCATCGCGTCTCGTGCATAAATCCAAGTTGGTTTTATTACGAGGACAGGGCCGCGCACCGTTAAAGTGCGACTGTGTGTCCTTTTCTTTTTTTTTTTTTTTCATGTCTCGGAACGACAAAGAAAGAGATTCGTCCTGATTTTATAAGTCGTTTCAATTTATCCTTCGCACGGGACAGATAAGAGAAGCGCGTCATATATCGCGGAATCGCGACGCGTTTTAACATCTTGCAGCGCGATTCCGCTAAAATAATGCCTTTACGTTCTCCCGCGGACGAGTCTGGACGGCGTCCGAGGAACGCGTTGCGCACTGGCGCCGCGCGAACTATACACGTACGTAGTAAGAGTAAACCATTGTCGATCAAATTCTGTGAATCGCGTTCAAACAAATATTTTTGCATCCTCGCAACGTGTTGCGTGATGATGTTGCCGCAAAATCTGGAAGATTTCAATCTTCTCTTTTGTAAAACACTGTTTCTGTGACGCTTTATTTTCATCAGGATCAAATACGTGGATTACAAAACTGTAAAAATTTTTATCTGAGATTGCGAAAAATATTTTAATTTATTTATTTCTATGCCGCTATGTACTGTGCGCCGTGTTACTGCACGACACACACACGCGCGCGACGTCATCAAAATCTGTCACTGCTCCTTGAACGAATGGCAGTTCGCGATTGGTCGTTATCTATGATCTGGCGAGGAGTGTTGAAATCATCATCGCAAATAGGTTTCCTTGGAAATTTACTTGAAGCAGACATTGCCGAGGTTCTCGAACTTGGTTAAATACAAGAGGGTTGCGCTCGCCGTCGCTATGAACAAGCATGCGTATGTGCGGACAACAAACGGCGACTTAATCAAAGCGTTAAGCAGACAAAAGCCTCGGTTAATTATAACCGATTATTTGATATTCTGTGCTGAGAAAATGAAGAAGCGTACACACTAGTATCTTGAAGAATTTAAAGAGATTCTTAAAACTGAAATATTTTAAATCACGTCGATATGTATAAAGATAGAAAAAAAAAATATTAATCCATGAAATACTGATCTATTGATGTTTCTCTTAAATTTTGAGCGTTATTTATATTAATTATATAATTATATTTTATACTATCATATATTTTAGTATAGTTTTGTTATATTTTACAGTATTTTTATATATAATTATTATTATTTATTTCACAGAATCTAAATTTAAGTCGCCTGATATTTTACGACGTGTAAAATTTCTCAGATTACAAGCTGGAATTTAAAACCCGCTTATGAATTGCTTCAAACGGGAGAGCAGCAAAATTCGCGCTTGTTCAAAATCTCATTCGAAAACGAGAGATCTCTAATAAAGTTCTCTTCTTTTTTTTCTCTTTCTCTCTTTTCGATGCGTGGAAGCAAGGTTAACTTCCACGTTTGTTTTTTTTGTTGTTGTAAAAATCTCTCCTTCTTTCTCTCTTTTGCATTAAACACGCCGCATATAAAGAAGACCGATTTCAATTGGTCCTTGAGCGGAACTGACGAAGACCTTTCTTTATTCTCAGTAGCGATCGATCGTCGCTCCGATAAATCGGACAAACTCAGATCCTGAGAAACGTATATTGATGTATTATTTATCGGTCGTCGGTGCGCTTCTCGGCGTGTTCGTTTCTCGCCGAGTCAGAAGCGGGAAAAGTTGAGAGCACGTCATCGGCCAATGATCATCCATTTCTTATTATTTAATGACCGTTTAAAAAGCTTCTTGGCTAGTGGATTTTCCGTCACGTGTTTCTTGCGCAGCCGTCAATTACGTCTGGAAAGATCGCGATACTTCCGGAAACATATTCGCGCACATGTAAGATGCTTACATACACATGTTAATCGCGTTTTTCGCAGGATTTTTATCGTGTTGTTTTACAAATATGATTTTTTCCTTAATTACATTTCCAGCAATAATCGTCGTAACGTACAATTGTCGATACATCGCGCTTCCGCGAAACTAAATCATCGGTTTCTTGGCTCGCGTGAAGAATTGACACGTGCCAGCCGGAGAGAAGTTTCCTCCGAGTAATACAGAGTGAGTCGACACTGAGTAACACAGCGGTTTATCCGTCAGACAGTGCTGATTTAAGCCAGACTTCAACTCTCTGGCATAATCCCAATGCAGTTAACTCAATTACGTCCTCTCTTTCTTTCGCTCTCCCTCTCGCGCGAGAGGAGCGAAAGTTTCATTCTGCCGGGAAGAATATATGAAGAGTATGAATCGAACCTCATCCGTTTACGCACGTTGCGAACCGTGTGCGTAACACACTCGAACATTACTCCACCCATTCGCTCCAGTTCCTCCTGTTCTCTCTTTTACTCACGTTCTCGTTTTCTCGTCACGAGTTACGCACTCTGTTCTTCTTATTAAACACAATTTAATTTAATCTAATCAATGTAATTGACAAAAAAGACACTTCACTTTGTTCTCAATTATAATTATTTTATTTAAAAAAATTTTTTTTTAATAAATTCTTTATTAACGCGATTGTAATAAACGCAAAAGCTAAACACATAGAAAGAATAATTTTCGAATTGAACGTTTGTTTGCAATTTAGATTTCTAATTAATAATATTACGTACCTACACGTTCGCGTTTGACTTTTGTAGTTTTATTTATATAATTTTTTTTTTATGGTTTAAATTTATTTTTCTAAAAGTCATTTATTTGCTCGCTTTTCAATTCGAATTAATTGATTTTCACTCTGCGTACGGAAAGACGGCACCGCAAAGTGAGGTCTCCAATGTAGGTCTTACCTGACGTTCACAAACGTTTATTTACATATCGCTCGTTACACACGGTGCATACATGCGTTCCTCGCGTCGCGTTGCAGATACGCGCCGCCGCCGCCGCCACTTCTTATCAGCGCGGACCGTCGCGCGACCGACGGACGGAGGGATTGGCCCGAAAGCTTGGCGAACGTGAATGCATCGCATTACGCGTGCACTGACTTAAGCCGCGGGCCGCAAGGTCGGCATTTCTGAGCCGTGCGTGACATCACGTAGGTGTACAAACGGACATTACACGGGGGAGAGAATATACAGGGCGTGTCGGAAATTGCGGAGCAGCCGACAACGAAGAGATGATCCTGCGCATAAGAAAACAGGTCGCAAATGCCGGATGCAAATTTATTTCACGCGAGATTTCTTTTCTGTTCTCTCTCTCTCTCTCTCTCTTGACGATTAATTTTTTGACTAAAACAATTTTAAGTTTCTGATCTAAAACAATATTTATACGTATTCCGCGGTGTAATTATTCTTCAGATTTCTGTCCCGAGAAATTAAAAACGCGATCGCGTACGTCATGTGCATTGCGTCGGATGTCGCCTTACGTAAGAATCATCTATGACCGTGAAACATCTCGAGACCAGAAGACCGAGGTCTGTCCTTACCTTCGTACCAGAGTATCGCGACTTTCGAGGCGACCGTTCGCGAGCGCCACTTTCTCGCCGCGCCGCCGACTCGCTCGAGACGTCTTTACATCGTCTCCGCTAAAAGCGAGCAGACACGTAGGCGATTCGAAGTGTCGTCCGATTGTTTATGTATGCGTGAACCGCACGCTGATACCTGTCGACGTGTAGATTTACGGGCGACGTTTTTTTTTTTTTTTTTTTTTTTATACTCTGACCCGTTTTGTGTTATCGAATTTCATGTTATTTCACTTCCGATCTCGTTCGAGTCAGTCAGTTCAGAAAAAAAAGCTTATCTCTTCGGTTGATACATATTTACGCACTTTTTTAAATCGACTTATTTTGTCTTTAAAAGTTTTAAATCGTTGTTCGAAATATCGATATCAAAAAATTGCACTTTATGGAAAAATTGTTTCAAACCTGCATTGAATAATCCGATCCTTCGGTAAATTATTTAATGTAAACTTTTCACATTCTAGTTTAATAATTAGAACTTTAATAAATATAACTAAAACAAAATTAATGTATTTTTTTGTAAGTTTTTGAAAAATATCTTGAGTTTCTTTTCCGGAAATCGTTTATAGTCGAGCAGTAGCAACATTTGCTTCGTAATTTTTTTTACTTGCGAACTAGGTATACACAGGCAATTGTAGTATACAGACAATTTGTTCGGAATTTGACTTTTGCGATTATCGAGATATTCGAGAGATCGCACACCGCAAATCCTACACCGCATAGAAATTCGCTTGTTGGCCGTTTCGCAGCGCGAAATTCGTTTTGTTTGCAAAGCCTGCTGCTTGCGAGAGATCGCGCGCGCGATGCTAAAGGTGATGTGAAACTCGAGACGAGAGTCGGTAAGATGTCGAAAGGAAGAGAGGCGCGAGAGAAAGAGGCGAAAAGCGAGGGAACAAGCGGATAGATGTCACGTTCGTAAATCTATCTGAGAAAGGATGCAGAAGCGAGGGAGCGGGCGGGAAGAGCGAAAAACGAAAGGTAGAGCACGTGTTTGCCATTCGCTTAACCATCCGCCGCCGCCGCCGCGCGGATTACAGCTCGACCGTGTGCATTCCGGTTGCACGCCCGATACTTCTTCACGCTTGCATTATTTATATTAGCAAAGCGAAGACATACTCATGACACCCGCAAACGAAAAGTGTGCTACGAGGATTGAGCAGCGAGTTCGCGCGCGCGGCCTCCTTCCGATCGGCTCATAAAATCGGTACGCTTCAAGTATATTCGTCGTTTAAACATCCTGGTTTGACGCAACTCGACGTCTTATCGATGGCATGACGCAACAATAGCGCATCAAAACGAATTGAGCTGCACATTATGCGATGTATCAGGCACAGATTTTATTTAAATTTTATTTTTCAGTATAACATGCACATATCTATATATTATATTTCTTGTATGTTACACAATTGAGGCAATTTAATTCGATTTTAATTTAATTAATTTTAATAAAAAAATAAATTAAAATAAGTCATTTGATAATAAATTTAATATAAAGTTTAACTTTTTGGATCAATTTTTAACTTGCATCTTTTCTCTTATTGTCAAGTAAATAAATATGGCTGTCGAGATAAGACGTATCAGGCAGACACAATTTCGCGAAGGATGATCGCCGATTAATATCGTTAACTAATCGCCGTCATTATCATCAAGAAAATACATCGCACGGCTGTGCAGTTTGTTGGGCTGTGATTGCGAGTAATCGGGACGTGCATTCCGACCGTGTGTTCGTGATAGATGTGTTCCTGATATTTAGGATGTGTAAGTTTCTTATGTGCGATGCAATTGAAATTAATAGCTAACCATGCTCTTCTGTTGCACACACAGACGGATGATATAACGATGTGTACACGTGCGCACAGTAGAGAAATTTATTTCGTCCGCTGGCAACAAACGTAGATACGCGCGAATGAGTTGCGAGAAGTACATAGAGTATACATAGAGCAAGATTGTGAAGCGCCGCTATTAATTTTCGACTTAGTTCTGACCGCAATATTTTGTAAATAAATAAGTATATTTTGGATTTATATTAAATAATTCAGTGTTTTACTTTTGTACAATTTTTATAACTTACACATATTTATTTCCAGTATTTATAATTTAATAATGACTTTATAATTTGCAAAATTTTTTTTAATTTTAGTTTTTAATTTGACCTTTCACATACGAATAGATCTACGAGTCGGACAGACTAAGTGAGATCTACGCGACTTTAAAATCGAATATCTCCGCGAAAAATCAATATTTTTTCTATTTTGTTTTTTAAATCGACAGTTTGAACGATTCTACGTTGATAAAAAAAAAAAAAAAAAAACATTGAAAAAATCTCTAGTAATTTTGAAGAGATAAGCGTTTAAAAGCTTGACAATTACTTTTCCGAAAAAAGCTTTTTGTTTAAAAATTCGTCATTTTTTTGTTTAAGATTCTTACAATTACGATTTTTGTAATTTAGATTTTATAAAATTCCAATGCAGTTTTACAGGGAATTGCTCGTATTTTCAGGGAAATATTGGTTTTCAAAAATTTTAAAATTAAAAACATTTTTAATGGGTCTTTTGAAAGGTTTTTCGAAGAATGCATTTTTCTAGCGTCTAACTTTGACATGAAATATTTGAATGATACATCAATATTGTGGCATTCTCGTTTATTTGGAAAGTTTGAGCAATTCTTCATTAAATAAAAACAATTATCAAAGAAATGTTCAATAGTTGTTGAGATATACGTGTTTGAAAAAAGAAAGCAATTTTTTTTTTTAAGAAATCAAGCTTTTTCTTAGAAAAAATCGTCATTACTTTTGTAATTAGAATTTTTTCAAAATTCAGCTTCGCTTTTGCAAAGAACTTATAATTTAAGATGAAACAATAGTATTAAAAAACTGTTATTTTAAAAAAGGTTTACGTAAAATGTTACGTGAATTTTTCAGCTATACTAGTGGATAATGCTGGATATTATTTTATGTATATTATGGTATTAAAAGAGTTAAAAAAAATGAAATTAAAGCAAAAAAACAAAAATATAATTAGAAAAATATTTTGTAATTTTTTGGCAGCACATTCTGTGCATTTTCTTCATATAGCATTCTCTTCGGATTCCGAAACAGAATCCAAATATTTGCTGTAAATCGCTGTACATGTACATAAATTGTAATAAAATATCATAAACGTATAAAAAATCATTAATTACTTAATATATAAAAGTGCTGAAATTGAAAAAAATTTATTTATTTTTCTAAAAACCAACGTCTTAAACAAACCTGGATCTGTCAGATCTTTTTCACACTTTACAAATAAACACTCGCAAAGCTATTGAACGACTGACGCTGTCAACGTCCTTTATCGTTGTCTAAGGCCCTAAAGTTATTTTTACAGGGCTCTCAGATGTCGCTAAACTAATATCTACTTAGAGACATCGGTTTGAAACTTTTGAGTGGGTGTGAGAGATCCATGTCTGTGAAGGGTAATCAGATCCCAATCTATTGAATCTAATTCAAATTGGACCTCTGAAACTTGTTAATTTGTCATATTTGCGGTTTCGAGACATGACATGACACAGTTCGAGATTGAAAAATATTACAAGTCTAAAGAATATATATACATATAAGAATATATGTACATATAAGAGGACACAGAAGATACATGTAAATCTATATCACGTAAATTTGTGTGTCATTGCGTGGAAAAGCCGCCGGTGCAAAGAAGCGAAAGAAAAGTCGGGCGCAAAGTATTCCTATCAGGAAAATTTTAAAGAAAAAGACAGAGACGAGAAAGAGAGAGATAGTGTGTTAATACGATTCACTTTACTATGTCCTGCATGACTCGCATATTTTTAACGCAGCGGTCTGTGTGTATATCGTGAGTGCAGTATATCATGGCTCTCTTGAACTCCTAGTTACTTAAGGCCACGACTTTTCGCTTAGAACGACTTAGCGCGCGCAGTTCAATGACCTCGTGCAAAACGAGCCTCTCTCCATTTCCCTCTCTCTCTCTCTCTCTCTCTCTCTCTCTCTCTCTCTCTCTCTCTCTCTCTCTCTATCTTCCTTCTTCTCCAATAGATAATTATCATGTAGATAATTATGTGATAATAAAAAGATACTTCTCGATCTTTTTCTCACTTTTTCTTTTCTTTATGCATCTCATATATTGCATTTATTAAATCTTTGATTTGCTAAACAATAGACTCATAAAAAAATAGTTCCGGAACAGAATGGAACAGTTCTTGTCATTTCTTTTTCTTGTCCAAAAATATGCGCGGGCGAGTGACCCTATAAGCATTTTTGGTGCGACCCTGCTAATTTCAGGCCAAATGTGCTACGAGGAGGGAGTTCAAAGAAAAAAGCACAAGCGTTGTAGTACAGTCGCCCGGCAAAAGAAAAAGTAGCGCGTAACGATACACACGCGAGCGTAATATAGGCGACGGATGCCCATTACGTTATTTTTAAGCTTCCAGGCGTGTATTTTTATACGCGAAAAAGAAAAACAAGGAGTACCGCAATTATATGTCTCCAATATAATCAATATCAATCTTCTCTTTTCTCACGTTAAACGTTGAGATTTCACAAAATCATTGCTCAAAAACTTCATCCGCAAAACAACGTGCGAATACACTACTGTTGATTTATCAAATTTATATATTGACACGTTTTTGCTGAATCTCATATCGGAAGTGTTAGAAAGTGTCATCTTCCCGCGAGAATCTGTAAACTCGTAAAGTTTGAGAAATTTTGCACCTCGTGATTATAAAAAAAGAAGTAAGTACTTCACAGCGATATAAAAGTTCGAAACGAATTGCGAATACTTGTCGCATCCACTACGCCAACAGTCGACGACTAGCTAACATCTTGACAGCACATCTGCGCTTGTAAACATCAGCGTCTTTGCGTATCTAGGATAAAAAACGTGACTACGTTAAGCTGGAAGGTTTAAATGAATACGCGCGCGCGCGACGCATGTATTATCGATGAACACGAATGAATATGCGTGCGGTTGGCGTACACATACCGAGCGCATTACGTTATATCCAAGGCGTCAAATTGCGCCTCATTCGTCGATGATGACAAACGGAAGTGCGTCAGCGTAATACGTAGACACGAGAGCCGCGCTTCGTAATAAAAATGATGTAATATATATATATATATGTCTCGGTTATATAAAAATCTGATAAAAAAAACCGCCTGAAAATTTTCGAGTTTCCCCAAGATTTCACGAAGAATTTCTTAACACGATTATCGAATAGCATATTAACGAGCGATTCTCTTTTTTTTGTTTCAGAATGCACCTTCGGCAAGCACATACGCGAACTGGGATCGATGTGGTTCGCGGATCTGGGACCGCCCTTCGGTGTCATGTACTGCATCAAATGCGAGTGCATACCGGTAATTATTTTCTGTCACTTAAACCCACAAAAAATGCCTAATAATTTTGAAAATTGAAGTAAAAATTCTCAGAAGAGAGAGAATAAAAAAAAATCCAAGAAAAAGATCAATAAGAGCCTTGACACACTGCAAGATCACATTTAATGCGCAATCCGTGCTGTGTTTAGGCTCATATTGGCTGCATTTTTCTTCTTTTCTAATATTTTTGCCCCGTCAGAACTTAACGTATTCCACGATACGTACCTACTGTACGGCATTATTTTTCCCGACCGCAATTTGTCATCGATTGCATTCACATTAAGAACATTTAGCACGTCGCGCGCTCGTAACGTTTGGCGCGCGAAGTGTCTAGTAAACAATCAGTATCACTAGAATTTATTAACATACATGAATAAAGATTAACGTGTGATTCCGTTCTCTCCCGCGTCTTTTAAAACGTACTGACGAGAAACACACACAATTCGTGTTCACTTATTCATTCTCGATGCTGTCATTTTCTTCAAACAAGCAATTAAATCGATTTTCGTTAACAAGCCTCGCGCAAAAACAAAGATTAATTTTTATTAGAATATATACATACATATATATGTACACACACACACACACACACACACACACACACACACACACACACACACACACACGTTAATTTCTGTTTCTTATGTTTATGTTGTGCGTTTCTATATTCTTAAAGAATCATGGTAACTCGCTCGTTTTGTGCACGCAGTATGTAATTTAGCATTTCGGAAAGGATGTAAGTATATAAAAGTAGTACGACAATATACTGAGAAAAAAAAATAGTTGCAATTACCACAATTTTACTATAATTTATATTTATTTAAGGTGCCAACTACTTTTTTATAGTTATTTTAACAATGCATGTTGATTCAATAATACATTATTGTTGTCAGCTTTAACATGCATTCATACAACCATATGCATGGTTTTACACACTATAATCTGTGATTTATGTATAGTAAGTTATACTATAAATATGATAATAATGACCATAATTAAAAGATAAAAACACCATATGCTATAATAAGAAGTCATGCTTATATAATAAGATTAAGTAAGATTAAACTTTTTATATGTAATTTGGTCTATAATGCATATGGTTCCAATAGTTTTAATGATTAACCAGACTATTAATAGTAAGCGCAATGTATGTCTTAAGTGACTTTCCTTACTTATTTTTTAGTTATTATTATCAGTAAATAATAAAGCTGATGTCAATAATATAGTCACATTTACCATAATTGTGATTGTAATTATTACTTTAAAAATGTTTATTTTATTTATCATCTGTTATTTGACATTTGACTATGTTACTATTTTAAATTATTATAATTTATAGTAAAATTTTTACATACTTGTAAAGACTATGCATATAAGGTTATTTTTACTAATATTATAGCAATATTAACGATAAAAATAAGGATTCCAACTATAATAATTTTACTATGCAATTATAGTCGCAAATACCAAACACTTTTTCTCTCAGTGTAATATGATAGTAAAAAGGAAACTTATATATACATAAAATAAACCTATATAAAATGTCGAAATCGCACATCGTGTGTTCTTAAAGCGCAACCGTTCGGGGAGAGCGCGAACTTGGAAAGAGGAGTCAACTATATATGATGCCGATCGCATTGCGTCACGAATTTACGCACGAATATTTACTCGATCACGCAATATTTGTCATTTATATTCCGTTTGTATACGTGCCCCTTTGACAGCGCGACACGCAGCCGATGCGCAATACTAAATTCTTCTTTTTCGCGTTTTGCATGCAGCGAACGATAACGTCGATTGTTCATCGGGAGCTTTCCAGAGGTGTAACCGTATTAACATTCCCGTCGGGATCGCCGTGTCGCTTGTAAATACAAGAAAGCGCACTTGTTTCGCGTGTGAGTTTAATGCACGATCGGTTCGTATTCTTTCTTTGCGGTTGTCGCATAATTAATTGGCGTTTTATTAGCCGCGTCGCAATCGTTATTTATCGCCGTTTAATTGACGCATCCAAGTATTCTGCATATTTTATGTATTCATTGCTAAAATCGTATCTTCTTCGCGGTGTTCTTTATTGATTTCTTAGATATTTTTTTCGCGCTAGGAAAAATGCAGAGAGGTGCTAAATTAACCACAAAAAGATCAATATTGATAATATTAATTTTCGAGTTTCGAGCGCGCGTGAGCAAAATTGAAATATCGAAATGCGGAGATATTTCTATACATGCTAAGCAGCAATAAAACGCGATAAACAATCAGTAAATATTAATACAGCGTTATCTGGAACGATCTTTAAATTGTGACGTCACAGAGAAGCTCTGCGGCGGCACTTACAATGTCAGAAGAAAGAATTGAAATTTCGCGGTGTCACTTTCCTATATATACAACAACGCGATAATATAACCGAAGACGGTTACAAGATGAGAAACGGCGGCGTTTTCAAGTGAAGCAACTCGGGATTTCGCGGGAGGAAAGATATAGTAAAACGCGCTTCTAAGCTATTTTGCAAGAAGAATCGAGCAGACTCGCGCGCACGCGACGCGTGCGAGTTAAAATCTTTCTTCCTTCGAAGATGTATTGCGATCGACTGAAAAGATGGATGGATATGCGCATGTGTGCGTGTATATGATACAAAGATGAGTATACGAAGAGAGAGAGAGAGAGAGAGAGAGAGAGACGTGTTGCTGCACGGCGTCGGCGCGATGTTATGTTCGGCTCGTGGACGTGAACGCGAGCGCGGCCGCTATTTTTAGCCTTCGGAGGAATGACAGTCCCTCTCGAGTGTATATGAGGAGCTATTGATAGGTCGCGGTCTTGGTTGTGGACGAAGAAGCAGACGCGTCGCGTGAATCACACCGTCGTCGCCGCGAGAGAGAAGAAGAAGCCATGTCTCTTCAACTCAAAGTCGTCGTTGTCGTCGTCGTCGTCGTCGTCGCGAGTAATGTCGCGATGCTTTATCCCCGCTAAACTTTTCGCCAGAGAGGATGAGAAGAGTGCGAGTCAACATTCAACGTGATCGCTTAAGGAAAAGGGTCTTAATGTGATGCTACAAACTTTATCTTTATAATCTCTTTAATAAATTTTGATGTTGCGCGCGATAGAAGCGCGCGTGTTTACGTTACGAGCGATCATGCACAACAATTCATGATTCAAAATTCCGAATTTATTTGCAAAAGCAAATTTGGCGCCTCTCTGTAATTCCGAGTGCGAGTCGCAAGACATTCAATGTGAATTTTTATAAATGATGATGCCAACGAGATAAAATCGCGACGAGAGTCGATCGAATCTGAGACAAGAAGCTGATTTTTTAATAAATTATATGCTGTTTCAGAGCAATACGCAACGACGACGTCAACATTTCAAATTTACTTGCAACAGCTTTTCTGCAATTCCAAGTTTAACATTCTCGTCTTTCTTCCTCTCGTCGTGTTCGAGTCGACGCGATAGAACGTCGCGTTTTACGTATCAGGAATGTGTCGCGGCGGCCTCTATAAAATCTACGACTTGATTCTTCGCTAAATGAGACCTCGCGCGATACGCGTCGCGATTTTAGTAACTGCATCGCGTATTCCGCAGTTGTCGCCGCGCGCTTTCTTTTTTGTATCTTCCCACTTCATCGTCGCGTTTGAAGAGCGACCGGAAAGCAAAGTGCGAGCAAATAATAAGATACAGTCAAAAACTTAAACCAATAAGCTAGAAAGATTTATACTCTATAATAACATTTTACAAAACTGACCATATAATTAATTTGCTCTTTAACGAACTTGTCGGAACATTTGTTAACGAACATTTGTTGCGTTATCCTTTGCGTGGACAAACTTCAAAAATGACGATTAGTTAGACAGACTGAGTCTATGAGACTCACGCGACTTTAAAATCAAATGTCTTCGTGAAAAATTAATATTTTTTCAATTGTATTTTTTTAAATCAAAAGTTTGAACGATTCTGCGTCGATCAAAAAGAGACAAATTGAAAACATCTGTAGTATCGAGAAGCGTTTAAAAAACTTAATTTTTACTAGAGACGCCGATGCGCAATTTTTGAATGAGCCTGGAAGACCCAATTTGTCCGCGAAGGTTAATATTCTTTGATTATTTATCATCCTGCATTTAACGCACGCGCAAAATTTTTATTTCCACGTATTTTACGCTACGCGACAAGTCGAAAGTCGTAGAGAAAAAGTGGTAAAGAAAGAGCCATTTTTATTTATTCGGCAGTTTCTGAACGAATCTCGCGGAAGTTTTAGTTTTTATATAGCAACTTTAATGTGTCATCCACAAACATTTGACAGATTATTAAAAATAAATGGCACCCTAAAGATTTTGTTATTAAAAAGTAAATTTTTTGGTTTTATTTCTTTGTTTTTTAACATTCTAGTGTTAAAAAATAACAAAAATTATTATATAATATTAAATTATTATATATAATATTTAATATATATAATTATTATTATATGATTTTATATATGTATTTAATCTCTTAATTATGTAACTATTTTTCAGTCAAAGCATTTATTTTGTAGTGTATTTTGATATTATAATTTTTAAGAAGAAAATTTTTGAAAGAGTCGGACTATAGTGTGATAAAAGAGTTGAATAAAAAGATAAAAGATAAGAAGTCAAAAAAAAGGAACAATACTATTATAAAATAACTAAAAAATCAATAAAACTTCTTAATAGAAAATCTAGCTCTGATAATAGTAAATAATAATGATGATTCTTCTTCAGATTCTGACAAAATATTATCACAAATTAAAAAAAAATAAAAAAATAAAATAAAATAAATAAATAAATAAATAAAAGAAAAAGATAATAATAATTGTATAGTATGCAATAAAAGCTATAAAAAAAGAGTAAGAGAGCAAGTCTGATTTTAATGTAAACTTTATTTTGGTCACAGACACACGAAAAATGTGGGATAAAAGAGGCGCTAAAATAGTTTTGTCAAAATTCGTTTTAAAGATACCTAAAAAAAAAGATGACTAAAAAGTTTCTTTCTCACAATCAATTGTACTTTTAAAAGTCCCGTTAAAAGTCTGATTAATAAAAGGTCACTTAGATCTAAGTAAAAAATACAAAAAAAAAACAAAAAAATACAAATAAACTAATAGGAACAATAAGCATTATGTTTGATTGTTTATTAAATAGTGTTTTTAGCTCTTTACTAAAACTGGCTCTTTCATGCCACTCTTCCCCTACATTAATGAATGTGACATTTATTTTTTCCTGTACGTTGAAAATTACATAACAGCGTAATTTTCTCAATAGTCATTGTCGACAATCATTCGTTTTCTGTTTTCAGGTGCAGAAGAAGCGACGCATCATCGCGCGAGTTCAATGTCGCAACATTAAGAATGAGTGTCCCAAACTCACGTGCAACGAACCAGTTTTACTGCCGGGTCGATGCTGCAAATCTTGTCCCGGTGACGTCAGTAAGTTACGCAATATGTGCGATCGTTTTGTTTTTTTTCTAACTCGTCGGTTGATTTTTCGCTTTTGTGAAAACACGAGATACTTACGTGAAAAACGAACGGAGAGCAAAAACGAAGAACTAAATATCGATTTATTTTACAAAAATTTGAATATTTATATCTTAAAAACAAATGAAACATCGCAAGAAAATCGATTTCTCAATCTCAAAATCGGTTTTAACACAAATCAATTTTAAAACAATCGTCTTACTGCTATAAACCACGCTAAAATGTTGGAAACGTGAGATCTGCGTGATTTAACCACGAGCACAATCGTTCTGCCGGTTCCGCTCGATATCGAGAAAAGAGAGTCCGAGGACCTCAAAAGGTATCCCGGCTATGCGATTTACTCCATCCGCATTCTACTGCCGACCGGCGGGCGTGCGGCGGGACGGTAGATAGATCTGCGGGCGCGGAGCGAAATAGAACGCGCACGCGTTTGTCGGTGTGCGCTCTCGAAGAATTTGGTCTCCGGCGCGATGCAGTGAAAGTGATATATCTCGCGCGGCGCTGATAAGACAGATAAGAAACTTTTATATGCGCGCGGCAGCGCCGCAACGGTAATGAGCGTGAATTGACGCATGAACAAAACACACACACACACCCACACTCTTTCGCGAAGTGGCGATACTATCGCCTCAGCGAGCTTCGTGTTTTATTGCACGTAAATCACTTTATTCGAAAAACTTGCAAATTGGCCCGTTAAGCCTTTCCACGTGTGGTACGCACATTTAGCGGAACCTTTCTAATCGCCATAGCTGGCGTCGGTGATCGCAGCGTTGTGTATTTAACCCACATGTGCTCCTGCTCCTCGGAAACGACAAAACGATTCCTCGAAATATCTACATTCACCTGCAAAAAAATAGGCTACCTAACTTTAGCACAACTTTTTAACATTTTTCAATAGCAGATAACTTTGCAACAAATTATCGTAGCAAGATAACCAAAAGCTTAAATTTAAGCTACAACATTCCTCTTAACCAAAAAATTAAACTTGAGTTATGAACAATATTTTACAAAATGGCGGCTATTGAAAATAGACTGCGAAAAACGGGAAGAAAACTTTTGTCTTTAAACTGTTGCATTGGTCGGAGGAATTGATTGCCTGGTACAAAATTGTTTGAGTTTTGAAGCTTATTTCTTTCCGAACAAATCCGTATTTGAAATATTTTTCTACGAATTTTTTTGATAAAGTTGTACCGTTTTAAAGAAAAATAGACAAGAAAAACTACCAAATTTGATTAACAGTATGCCTCAACGAATAAACGAATTGCTAAATGTTAGAGGAGACAATATGCATTATTAAACATATACAGACGCACAATACGTATACACACACACGTACGCACGCACGCGTGAAAAACAAATGTTAATTATTGACACATTTTTTTCCATTTAAAAAAAAGCGCACATTGTAAATAATTTTATCGTAGTAAAATTAAAATAGTTTTAAAAGTTGGAGTTTATACTTTAATTTCGTTTTTGAAAAAGTTTTTTTCACGATAATTTGTTTCCGAATTGCAGATTTTACAAGAAAAAGATGTCTATTTTTCTTCAAAACGGTGTAACTTTGTCAAAACAAATCGTAAAAAACTGTTCCAAATACGGATTTGTTTGGAAAGAAATGAGCTTCAAAACTCATACAATTTTATATCAGGCAATCGATTTTTCTGGCCAATGCAACAGTTTAAAAACAAAAATTTTTTTTCCCGTTTTTCACAGTCTATCTTCAATAACCGTCACTTTGTAAAATATTGTTTGTAATTCAAGTTTAATTTTTTGGTTGTTAAGAGGAATGTCGTAGCTTAAATTTAAGCTTTTGGTTATCTTGCTACGATAATTTGTTGCAAAATTATCTGCTATTGAAAAATGTTAAAAAGTTGTGCTAAAGTTAAGTAGTCCATTTTTTTGCAGGTGAGTGTACATACGGATAAAATCGTGAAAGAAAGATAAAGCAGATAAGAATGTATTTTTTTTGCTATAGATAAAAAAATATTTAAAAACATGGTAAAAAAACAGAGACAGAGAGAGAGAGAGAGAGAGAGAGAGAGAAAGATTTGCGTGAGGAAGGTTAGCGGATCGTGTTCTCTTGTGAGGAAACTTGAATTGTAATCGGTTGAGAAAAAAGGGAGAGATGAGAGAGAGAGAGAGAGAGAGAGAGAGAGAGAGAGAGAGAGAGAGCAAGAGGAGGAAGATGAGAACGGACGCCACGGTTTAGCGCCATGGCGCCGGCTATATTACCGCATGGCGTCACTTCGATTAAGCCGTGCAATCTAAATGTAAATATTAGCATACGTAATGATCGGGCATAACGCGCGCGTTGGGAATAGATGAGCGGATGAGATGATAAGGAGAGTGAAAGTAGAGAGAAAGACAATGAAGAAAGATCTAATAGAAGAAATGATTGTTTGGTAGCTAAAGCTATATAAAATTACTTTTATTTATTTATTTATAGATAATTTATAAATAATTTATAAATTTATTTATAAATATATTACTGCAGTACAAATGTATATAGGTATGTTAAAAATGAAAAACAAAAAAAATGTGTCAACTTTTATATTTACAAGAGAAAATGTCAAAAAGATTTTAACAAGATAAATTGTTTAATCAAAAGGGACGATGTGGAAGCTCAATGTGTGAGCAATGTCACGGATGGTTGTGTTTAAAAATCTTTATTCCATAAATATAAAAGCAGATGTTTCGATTGTAGTTTGCAGTCTTTCTTAATGTGATAATCAGTTAATCTAAAACTAAATCCACAACGTGTTTAATAATAATCACAGAGTGTGTAAACAAATTTGCTCACAAAATTGTGAAATGTGATATAGAAGTTTAAACACGTACGGGAATAATACAATATGTACAAAATTACTTGCTGATAAAACGATTTATTGTTCAGTTCCGAAACGATTGAAATAGATGAGTGTCAAAAGTGTTAAACAAGTTGTACGTGTTATGTGAATAAAATCGATGTGAAAAAAAGAACAAAGAAAGAAAACCAAATAGAATAATTAATGTTTAGTGTAAGAAAAATGAAAATTAAAGCATAAAAAGATTTAGAAAATAATTAACTCCCTATTTGCAAATACTGACACTCGTGATCAGCAAACATCATTGACCACAACCTTACAAAAAATAAAATGAAACTGAACCAGGAGACAGAGAATACATGACGTAGAGGGCTGAAAACAAAACAATTATACTGAATAATGAAATAAATTCGGTCGTAAGGAGCCGTTTGCAGGATGTTGTGCAGAAAATGTGCTTTATATATATATATATGTACACGTATAAACGTGTGAAATAATTTTTTTCCTTCACATCGGATGCTTGGTTTACATCACATGTATATGAAGGATACACCCCGTATACTCCCCTAACTAATTTTAAAATATTGCGAAAAAACTCCTCAGCCAGAAGTCGAACCTGGAATCTCCGGCTTTCCGGGCCGTCGCTTTCCCTGTTAGGCCACCGAGGCACTTCTTAATTGTTTAAAACAATTATATACACATAAGGAAACAGTCTAATTATCGGCCATATCGATAAAGAATAAATAAGATTTATCCAAAAGATCAGTATCACTTCGTAAATTAATCTGACTTTATAAGTGCAAAGTTTTAAAAATCAAATGCTTTGTAATAAAAAGGTTCTGAGTGTGTAAAATAAATTGTCTTACAACTCCACATTTATTTCCACAAATGACGACTGATCGTGACTGATTAGAAGAAACAAACAGAATAAAGCAAAGAAAAGCAAATTCTAAATAGAAAAACTAATCTATATACGCAATCTCATGTACGCAATTTACAGACGCTTTTTATCTTACAAGAGCGGTTGATGATTTTTTGGTATCGATTAAACAATAACTTTCCATAGTTTTTTTTTTAATTTCGGAGTGACAAGATCATCTGTTTGTAAATAGAGACGAGATGCGCAATCGCTCAATGCTCATTTTTACGGCGCGCGCGTATCGCTCGCGGCTTATTGACGATGCAACGAAAACGCGCTTATTATCAATTGGGTTAATATGACACTTTTGATAAAGCTCATCGTGTCGCCTGCCGTTGCTACTAAGAGAGTCAAAATATCATAAATAATAGAGAAAACGAAAGTAAAAAATTATTTCAAAATACAGTGGAAGATGATCATTCCTAGAAAAAAACATTTTGTAAAATTTTGTATAAATATTTTAAATGTAACTAATAATTAATTAAAGTAGTAGAGATAACAGAGAGATGAAGATTTTTTTTAATGTTTTTTTTTTCAATAATCTACAAAATCCCTTATTGTACATAATGGCACTTTGAAAAATAAAATCAAGTATATGCTCATTTAAATAGTATAATCAATAAGAGTGGTGCGAGAACAAATACTGTTATTGAGTCACCACTCAGTAGCAGAGAGAACATGAAATGGAAATAAAATCAAATGAAACGAGAAGTCAACGAGATTCAAGATTCGAGTCATCACGAAGAGACGACGAATCGTTTTTGATAATTGCACCCGCTCGTTTCTCCTTGCACTGCCGCAAGTCATTTGTTCTCATAGAACTCTCGTATCAATATCAACGCGCATCAAGTTTATTTTCCTCTGCACTCCGCGACATCGAATGCCTTGATCTCTCTTCCTTCTCTTCCTCTCTCTCTCTCTCTCTTTCTTCTCCCAAAGACATTTCATCAACGTCGCCATAATAATAATCATCGTCGTCATCGTCGTCATCGTCGTTGTCGCCAAGCGTCTGATAGGGGCTCGTTGCCCCCTGCTGATGAAAGGTGAAACTAGCCGCAATTAGTAACGCCTTCCTTTTACGTTCCACGAGGAAACATACTGCGACCCTTGAGCCCGTCGATTGGACCGTCGCATCGATTCTCATTCGGTCATTTCTCCGTCGATTCTCGTCGATCCTCATTGGAGAGCCCTCTTATTCCTCCCGGCATCCTCTTGCGCATCTCTGCTCTTCCCGGAGCATTGCGAAAACAAATTAGACGTTACTCACTGCGCGCAGCTCCGACCACAAAGAGGATAATAAAGCGAATCGAACACGATCTCCGAATTATATTCGACAAGAGAAAAAAATTTTTTTAGTCAATCGAGAGGGTACACATGACGGAGACGACTTTTACGAGCCTGGGTGATTATCGCGATCTCTTCGCACTAACTCGAACGGTTCTCGCAAATCGAGCTGTGTGAACGACAGTCAGATCTTTTCCCAGATAATCTTTAATCCTGAATAATGGTCGTCCTTCGATCTGAAACGGTGTCGCTACCCGAGGTGGCGGCTTTCGGTAATATAACCGCCCGTGACTGTAAAACCGCCGACGTGTGTAGTATTAGATGACGCATTAGCCTTTCTAGTCACGTTTGCAAACTACGCCGCAGGCTCCATGCAAATCCACGCTATAGTGTACATGTATCGTCTTAAAAGAGGGGCTATTTTGAAGTGGCGCGCTTGAGGTGTAAAACTGTGTATACGTATGTATGTATATATATACACACACACACATTTTATATATATATATATATATATATATATGTACTAAAAATAAAACTGTCTAAAAGAAAAACGAACGGTAATTCACGCAGTGGAAACGAAAACGAGGGCGTAAGAGAAGCGGCGGTGGGTCTCGCGCAGTCAATTATCACCCGTAATCAACCAATTAGCGTTATCGTCGTTTATGCTGCTCTTTTTATTCGTCTCTTCCGATATTAATGGCGCGACACATCGGTGCCGGCGTCAGCAGATTCGATTAGGTAGGCGGAAATAGTTCGGTCTGGCAAAACTGGTCGTCGCTCGTCGACAAGGCGAGGGAGAGACGTGCTGTACGTTTTGCGCGCGGCAATTAACGTCTCCATGGCGCTGAACCGGCGCGGCATGCGCCATAAAAGTAACATTCAAAGTAGCGGCGGTTGGCGCCAGCCGACTCTTTCCCAAGCGAGCGCGAGCATTCTTTATGGTCCGTGCACATGCCACCACCGGCTGCTGAATCGACTTGAATGGGGATCGACGCGCGATCGACGATCGACCGGTTATTTTTATTTTATACCCGTCTGCCAAACGAGAGAAGCGAGGAAAGGAGAGTGCGGAGAGCATGCGGCGCGTCGCTATGCATCGCTGCCGCGATGCGAAGTGCAAAGGACTCTCACGCCGTTCTCTACGCCAAGAAAGTTTTATCCTTCTTTTCACGAGTCCTATAGAGATTATGTTTCTCTATATTCGTTTAGCAAGTTTTAATGTAAAATATATATATAGATTTTTGAAAAAAGAAAAATTGAAACAATTTAAGGACGCAATTAATTATGTTGAACGCCAACACTATATTGGCTCGCATTGATTCTTTACTCATTTTTAAAATTTTCACGAGCTTATTCATTTATTATATCGAATTTTTGAATATTTATGATAAACTACATTATATATATTATGAATATTTTTAGCGAATCGCGAAGTAAATTTGAACGTTAAAATTGTAGATTTTGTGCGACGTATAAAATTTCGTGACGAAAATATATTATTACAGATACAGACATAGTGCAGGATCTGCCGGCGCAGTTGACTTCAGAGGAAGAAGAGCGAAGTCTGAAACGTAAGATTTAAAAATTCATTACACTTTATAAATAATTGTGTTACATATTTCTACATATATGTACGTATGTTTTTTTTAATTCTCAATATTTTTAATTTCTATATACATATACATGTATATGCAATAATAATATATATGTATATGTATATTGGAAATATATATTATATTAATATTTAAAGTAAATATTTAAAATTATAATATTATATAATATTATTATATGATATTATATGATATTATATTTCCAATATATATATCTATATATATTGGAAATAGAAAATATTGAAAATAAAAAAAAACATATCTCTCAAGAACATTAACATAACACAATAACATGTTATCATATTTACGTTTGTCTGTTCATAGTTCTCTCTGTGACATACATTTACATATTTTTTTTTTTACATGTTTATCACTCTTATTATTTATCGCTGCACGGAAAAATTTTCACCGAAACTGTGCCAAACGTAATCGCTTTTTTCTTAGCGCAGTCTCAAGACTTTTCTTTCGATTACAGACTTTGGCACTCTGTTGACGGGTAAAACGTCGCAGTTTCTTCGCCGCGATGATCCGAAATCGACGTGTAACAACAACAACTACAACAACAACAACAACAACAGCAACAATGCATGCAATATGTACAACAGCGCGTACAATTATCTAGCAACCGGTCGCTTCACGTTCCATCGCAAGAATCTCTACTATTCATTCTATCTGTCCGCGGCGACGCCTCGGCCGCGCAGCATACAGTTCGTCGACGGATTCGGCAGCATCCTCGAGGAGCAGACGATCGATCCAATCGGAGGCGCATACCAGAACGCAACTGGCAAGTTGTGCGGCGTATGGAGACGCGTTCCACGTGATTACAGAAAATTGCTGCGTGAGGAACGTCTGCACGTAACCTTTATTTGGGAATCGACGAGCCTGACCGGTCAGTTATCTCGATATCGCGCACTGGCGACCGAGCAATTTTCATCACTGCTGGAACCCACGATGGGCGTCGATCTCTCGTTGATGTCCGGTGCGGGCGCGACAGCGATCGTGTCGGCTTCGTCCGCGTCAGCACCATCGATCCACGTGTCTCTCATCTTCAACGGTCTCTTTCTACCGAACGACGTGGCCGACGTTCCCCTGATCGTCAAGATAGAACACGAGGAAAAAGACTACGTGGTGCTCTTCGAGGAGATAATAGTGAAGAAGCCGTCGAACGAACTAAACTTTGGCGAAGTTCGTAGCGCTATTTCCGGAGCGGATCTTCGTCTTTTGACACGGGGCAAGCTAGCGATCAGTATAATGTCCCGCAAGGATCCGCAGGCTCTTCGATTAAGCGGCACGGTGATTCCGCGCGCGACCTGCGACAGGTATGAGGCGCTGCTGGTGTCTGAAACGCCATCCAATGCGGCGGGATTGGCCTGGGCCTTCTTAGATCGTAGCGGAGCGCTACAATATGGAGTCCAGTTGATAGAACTCGACCAGGAAAGTCCGTTGGTGACGCTAGTGGATGAGGGAGGGAAGCGAAGGATGGAACTCGAAGATCTAACGCCTTCGTTGATGAACGGTTTCGCGAACGGTTCCCTGGACCGGCCCGGACCGCGGCTTCTTCAGCCTCTCTTCAATCAGGAACTCTCCGTAGTTGCCGCGAGTCACCTCGGTTCCATGTTACGCGGTAGACTTCTGGAGAGACCTGTGGCGGATGCCAGAGATACCGCCGCGCCTTTTTTGTTGAGAAAGTTAACGCGAGAACACGGGCCTGTCGGTCTAATTTGGACCGCGGTGGACCTAGACTGTTCCCTACACTACGAGTTGGAACTCGCAGGTTTTCCTGCGACGTCTCAGGAGCCGCGGACATTCCGTTTATATCTGGAAACGATGCCTATGATCACACAGGGCGCTCCCGTCGCCAGGAGACTTCTTGAAGAATTCACAGGATACTCGCTGGAAGGCTCTGTTACCGGACTATCGCCGTCGGAGCTCTACAGAATCGACGCGGGCATCAGTTTCTTCGAGGTGACGGACAAGCAATCTATTCACATCCTGAAGGCTCGTTTCAAGACTAAGGCACCGATTAGTTGTCTGTCGCATTACACCGAAAACGACGTTACTTCTGTGCTAGCATACAATTTGCCCCCTCGACCGGATATCGAGACCAGCGCGTGCTATCACGAGAAGAAATTTTACGAGGATGGCATGCAATGGACGTCGACGTCGGATCGCTGCTCGATGTGTCATTGCTATCGTGGTTTGGCACAATGTGACACCGTGCCGTGTCCGACACTTTCCTGCGCGCCAGGAAAGCAGTTGAAGCAACCGCCAATTGGTTGTTGTCCAATATGTGCAGGTATGGATATTTAATTATTTCCTTTTAACTCTTCATAGACTTCCAAAAATGTTTACTAGTAGGACTGGATCTGCAATACCCACGCGACTTTAAAATTAAACATCTCCGCAAAAAAGTCAATATTTTTCTTGTTTGTTTTATTTATTTTTTTTTTTAAATCGAAAGTTTGATTCTGCGTCGATCAAAAAATAAAAACAAAGTGAAAAAAACTGTAGTAGTTACAAAGATATAAGCGTTTAAAAAAACTAATTTTTACTAGAGACGCCGATGCGCAAGTTTTGAGTGAGTCTAAGGACTCATGTTTGTCCTTTTTGCAAAAGGATAATGAGGAAAAATAAAATCTGTATTGTACAAACAAAATTGTTTAATATTACGTTTAAATCCGTCAGTTCTATACGTTTATGATTAATGGTTTGTTAACAATTTTCAGCACCGAATATCGTCGAAAGTAACGCAACGACGACCAAAATCAATATTACAAAAGGTTGCACGTTAGCTGGACAATTTCATCTGGCGGGATCGTCGTGGCATCCGTATTTGCCGCCAGTAGGATTCGACACTTGCGCAGTTTGCACCTGCGACGTAAGTTTGTTATTTTTTTTTTCACAATAGAAATTTTGCCAAAAGTTTCTTTGTTTACTTATAATTTATTTGAAACTTATTTTATTTTTTATTTTTTTAATTTTGTTATTAAACTGACTTCAGACTTTTAACATGTATGCATGATATTCACGCTTTTGCGCTCAAATTGTACCGCGTGACGATTACTTTTTTTTGGTGCAACTTCGTAGCACGGAAAAATCTGAGCGCGTCATGCCACGTTCGAAGAATGCTGTTGCGGTCTGGCGAGTTAATAATGAGTTTAATTGAATGATTCAGCGACAAGATTTTCTAAACGATTGCAATTTATTAATGCACGACAATCGTTTTTCTCTCAGCCAATTTACACGCCGTCATAAAAATGTAATTCGTAAAAATAACTTCCGTATATATATTTACGGAATAAAAAAAACCACACGTACATAAACATTATAGATAAAAGACAACAAACATCTTTATTAACACGATCAACAATATAGCTAAGAGTAGCAAGTTTCCTTCCTTGGAAAATTGCGAAAAAAAAAGTTATAATAAAAAAAGATGTAACAAAACAATTTAATTCCAAAATGCAAATAAACGCGCGAGCAACCCGATTACACAGGAGGTCGAGTCATTTTGTGATTTACGATATCGAAAATCCATTTATCTCGCAGGCTGTCACACTAGAGGTGAAATGCCCGAGGGTGCAGTGTCCGCCACTCGAATGCGACGAGAAGGTCGCCTTCAGGCCGGACAAGAAGGCTTGTTGCAGACAGTGCCCGGTAACGACGCCCAGCACGACGACGAACGCGGATAATACAGGCGACGGTGCTCGCTTACCGCGCGACCAGGCGTTATCATCAACGACGCGGCGTACTCCGGAGGATATACTCTCTTCCGGCGGCTGCAAGTATCCCCTAGGCGGGCCGTACGAGAACGGCATGGAGTGGCATCCCCGAGTGCATTCGCACGGCGAGATGAAGTGCGTCAAGTGTCGTTGCAAGGTGAGAAACCCAGCTTGCTTGCGAAACTTTCGAAAGAGTGTATATATAATAACACGCGTAAACATAATGCGTCGCGTGTAAACATATATGCACAGTGCAAACACACGTGTTTATCGTTTATCGTCGTGATTTTATATCTCTGCAAGGTATATCGCGGCAGCAAATCAGAGACGCTTTTACCTGACGCGATGCGCTTACGTCGAAAAATAATTCGAATAAAGCGTTTTTTCTATAAGCATTTTGTTTACGAGAACGACGAGCGGTTCGAAACAAAATTCGCGTCGCGCGTTTAACTCTCTGTCTCTTGGTAAGTCGCGCGAATCGTATGAAAACGAAGGCTATTTTGTGAATAAAAAGATTGTTCTTACGGCCTGTTTATCGTGCGTGTCTAATCGTCTTAATCAAAGCGGCGGCCGCGCGCAGCGAGACACATCGCGGATGCATCTTGTTGCCAAGCGGAGTCTTAGAGCTTGCTTTACTTTTCTTCGTTACTCATTGATTCGTTTAGAAACGACGTTACTCATTGATTCGTTTAGAAACGACGGTCGCCTCGTGATATAAACCATCCAGACACGGACACGACGAGAAAGACCTTTAAGGAGAAAACCTTTAACCGGACTTGCTCGCCTGGCCCGACCATTATAGGGTCCATCCATTACGATGAAAATGGAACGCCGCGACCTCGGAGCAAGCCTCTGGCTTTTGCGTCGCGTCGCGTCGCGACGTCACTCGACGGAGCGAAAAATAATCGTCCCGATCCGTGAGAAACGGAAATTTTCTCCGACGGACCTCGTTGCACCGGTTCTTTTTCGGTTTTTATTATTCACGCTCGCTCTTTTTCGTTGATAGATGAATATCGTCTCGCTAAATATACCGAGAATCTGTTCTTAGCTGTACTGTGTACATCTTTCGAGAAAAGAGAGAGAGAGAGAGAGAGAGAGAACTAGAACACACGTGAAAATAAAAAAAGAACGGTAAATTTAACGGTTGAAAAAATAATGACGAAACATTTGAAACGGATGTAATTTATTTATTGAATCCTGATATAGCAATTAATGTAAATTTTCTATAATCTTCGATAAATATCTTTGATAAGTAATTGTCATGTGTTCATTGTTTTTATAAAAAAATGTATATACATTTAACTTTTCTCTTTCTCTCTCTTTCTATGTAAATAAATAAATATACATACTACAGAAGATAAATATGTTCGCATGTAACCATATATAATTAAGAAAGAAAATCTCAATGACGCATGAAACGGTTTGCTTCTCCGTTTTCCGGAGACCGCAGCTTGCATTCCTCACGTATTATACGCGCGAGGTTTGCGTAGTATTGTTCGACAAGCGGACCTCGCCTCGCGCGTACCAACGTAAATGGTAATCGTAATGGGATCGTTCGTGTGTGTGTGTTTCAGAACGGCGACGTCAAGTGCGACAGGAAACGCTGTCCACGGTCGCTCTGTAACTCGATCGCGCATCAGGTGAAGCGTGGCGAGTACGTGCCGGACGCGGACGACTGCTGCACGGCGCAGTGCCGTCGCACGAGGCGTCATCATCGCAACAATCATCACTATCATCATCATCTAGCGTCACGACACACCATGACGCCTCGCGAACTCAGCTGAGCCCGACGATCCCGGAAGAATCCGCTCCGATCCACGAGGAAGCTCCGTCCCGCGTAGCTGCGCCAAGCAACGTGTATCGTATCGGATAATGGCAGAACTCAAATCGATCGCGCGCGATCGCTCTTGTCGAACAATCGATATAGAAATAACCAAAAAAAATAAAATAAAATAAAATAAAATAAATAAAACGAAACAAAAGGCTGTATTCGCGAACGTGTAATATTAAGATCTTTAGAAGTCGGGGATTTACAGCGCTTGTAGAAAAAAAAAAATTATAAAGAATAATAATACATAAAAGAATGCGATGATCGACGACGCGAGATGGTAGCTGTTAGCGAAAATTTTAGTCCGCGTTCAACTATAGGCGAGAAACGCGCGCGCACACGCGCGCACATCCACACCCACACAAACCAAACAAACATTCTCTTCGCGGTAGAATTTCGCGATGTTCGATGACAAGAGTGATTAATCAGCGATGACGGATGCGCGCTCGTTGCTCAAAGTTAGTTTCGTTGTCGGCGGCGAAATGAAGTCGCGTGTGTATACATAGTACTACATGCGCGCGCGTGTGCAGGAAGAGACGAGAGAAAACGCTAGTGTAATAAGAGGAAAAACGTGGATGGTACACACACGATATAAGATGCTATTCTTATCCGCGACGCCCGCTCGGTCGTTCGCTCTAAAGCCTTCAGCACCCGTAGCCCAGACGCTTATTAATCAATTGATCCTCATCAGCGGATAAAACGGAACGGAAATCGAGCCCTTCCTCTCGCGCGACGCGTCGCGACAGTTACGTTCGCGGTAAAAAAAATAAAAAAGAAAAAAAGAAAAAAACATAAATAAGTGAAACAAACGCGAGGGGTTGAGAATTCGAAAAAAAAGAGCGATCGGTTTTAGTCGGCGAAATTTACAGTGCTCTGCTGTACCCACTAACATCTTCGAGTTACCCAGCAACCAAAGAAGACTGAAAAACCTCCGATGGCGGCATCAGTTAAAATATACGCGATTGCTAATGTGTTTACTAATAACTACAACTTTATGATTTATTATTATTTTATTATTACTACTCTTACTATTATTTCTAATATTAATAGTATTACTATCGCTACTACTTGTGTACTACAATTAATTACATTGTTATTAAGCGATATAGTCGCGCTGCTGCTATATCAAGTTTTATCTCTCTTTATCGCCGCGCCACGATAAAGATTTAAATTACCACTATAACAAAAGAGTATATTTATATTATATATATATATATATAGATACATACACACATATGAATCGCTTTTGACAAGAAACGTTGTTACTCTTGATGATTTAATAACAAGCGGTAATATTCGTTAACACGCGCGATAACGCACCCAGTGTAAGTTCGTATTATTTAAATTATATTTATTTGTAGGAATATGTATCCTTTACAATTATATCGAATCGTACCGGATTTCGGAAAATTTTAATTTCCACGTTTCTTATTCCCACGACAAGTATCGTTTGAGACGCAATTTTCCCTCGACCAAATTGTTCGATGCGCTTCGTTTCGAAAAGGTTTTTTTCAGCAGCACATCTTATAACAAGAGAGGCCGGTACAGAAGATTTGCCATACTTGTTTATAATTGTATTCACGTGTCATATATTTTTTTGTATATATGATACAAGTTTTTTTTTATAGAAAAATGCAATCAATCAAGTTTTAGAAAACATGCAATCGCGAGATTGAATACTAAAAAAAAGATGTACTCTTGAGAAACGCAGCTTCCTTGGAAGCGTAATTGGCAATGTGTCACAGCGATAATTTAGCTTCCAGCGGTCGTTATATGTTATAGACAATAAAGGAAGTGTCATTCAGCCGCCCGTAGACGGAAAATTTACCCGGACAAAACGCGCACACGGTGAGGATATCGTCGCGCCTCTGATTCAGGCTCAATTATTGTGACCGTGACTGCTTCCACTTGCCATTTCGATCGTCGTATTGTTCAGTCGCGCGTGTGCGAAGGCGTTGATTCACATCGTTTACCGTAGGTGCCTTAAACACGTATCTCTATAGCGGTACGGACATATATCATAGTCACAGCTGACGTTAACGTTGCTATGTATGCGAATACCGTGAACATTTTGTACATAAAAACACATAGAATTTAAGAGACTTAGAAGTAGATGTTATTCTAGCAATGCACAACACACACAAGAAACACACATTGATATGCTTATTGTATTATTTATAATATGTTACAACTCTTTTTTAGTACCACATTGAAATCCCCCTGAGCGCATATTTTATTCGTTTTACTATCAATCTACTATTGTCACCATTATTTAAAGTCATTTTTCATGTGCGATTGATTTTCAGACGAGAGTTAACGTTAATTACGTGTTTAATAAGTGTTTAAGCGACATATATATACTTCACACGCGCATATATACACGCTGTTTTTAATTAAATGTAAGGATTATAACGTCTTCTCTGTAACGAGTGCGTCTACACTGGAAACAAAGAGAAATAGATAGGTTTCACAAGTTTATCTGTTACCTATTGTTAAAATTTACTTAACAGATTAGCCGACGAAAGGAAATGAAAGGAAAGAAGCAGTGTACGTAACCTTACGTTGCAGGGAAAAATTACCGCTTTGGCGCGTAAACGACAAAAAAACAAAAAAACAAAAAAAAAGCATTATCAAGAACGATTGTCGCGATAACGATCGTATCGAGAGACTTATTGTTAGTTTTTTCACGTCTCAAAGCGCATCGATGAGAGATACATTTTTGTCAATTCGTTGTAATAATTACAGCTTTACGCGAGATTGTTACAATGTTTGTACATAAACGCGGAGATTGTATAACATCTGCGAGGAGGAACAAGTTTGTATCTAGCGCATTGTCCGTTCGCATTATTCGCTCTCTCTCTCTCTCTTTCTTTTTTTTTTTTTTTGTATAAAATGTAATAATTCACTTTACATGCGATGTACGCAAGTGGTAATCAAAATTATTTTATTACAGGTTCTTTTTTTTTTTCACACACAGAAACACACGTGAGCGAGTTGTTTGTGTAGAAAAACGATCTTTTGTATTTTCTACGAACAACGTAGTAAAATCTGCTGAGAAACGCGACACGTTACTTCGAGAGTCCTGTAATAGAGAATGGAGATCGATGCTATTCTGTACTGTGCCAAAACTATTTGTTAATTAAAATGCCGATTATTATTATTACAATTAAATAAGCAGACTAGAGTTGGTCTCTACATTATATCTAAAAAAAACATCACCACAGTCGACCATTTGTCCTACTATTTCTAACGTATAATTTAATTAATATATATATATATATACAGTCGCGTAGTAAGAAAAGACAACGCTCGGGGCGGTCTTTCTTTCTCGTGCCTTCTTTATTAGATTATTCTGATAATGACCACTCAAATAACTAACAAACTGTTCTCTTAATTTAGTA
>QVOB01009484.1:0-22406 GCA_014839585.1 Pseudomyrmex concolor | reverse complement strand
GTCTGTCAATTATAATAGCGTGCGCGTAGCGCGCGCCTGCGTTGTGCTAGTACCAGAAAAAGCGTGTGCAAACAAGCAGAATCGATTCTGTCGAGTTTGATTGTTACCTTTTTGTTCGATGCTGATTGGTTGTTTTGAAGGTGCGCTTAGTTTACGTTGTATGTACTAACTGTCATTGCGGTGAGGTTGTGATTGCATATGATAGCTCAAGTTATGGAGTTTATGTTGTCGCATAAGAGATGATTGAGAGTAGTTTATGTTGTTGCATAAGAAATGATCGAGAAAATCGAGATCCTGATTATTGGCTCATGCTTTTTAGAGTATCACGCATATTATCCGTCTCTCAATTATAGTAGCGCGCGCCTGCGTTGTGCTAGGTAAGTCTAAAAAAGCTACTTAATTTTGCGCCGCCGTCTTATTTTATTTTTCAGTACATGTAATAAATAAAGCAGTGGATCATAACGTTAAAGAATAAAAGTTTATCATAACTCTTAGTAATGAATTTTGTTTTTGATTATTATCTCATTGTACGGAAAAAAAGAATTACTTTTAGTAAAAAAGAACATGTTCCGTCTCTCGTCTTCATTTTATACTATCACTGTCTTATTCTTAAAACTCTTACGTTTAAAAAATCTAATTTTAACTAGAAATGCCGTGGCGCGCAAATTTTGAATGGGCTAAGAGATCCATGTATGTCTGCAAATAATTATTTATACAAAATTGTTAATCTTACATATTATATATTTATAATATATAGTATATTACATATTATATATTTTTATGTAACAATAGTATCAGATATGTACAACAAGTCCGCTTTATTTTCTATATTTTCTATATTTTACATCAGTCATATATTCTATAAAGATTAGCATCTTTCGTGTAATTGTTAAGTGAAAGAAAAACAAAACTTTAAATAAAACATTTTGTATATGAAATTTTATTTGTCCAATTGAATAGACATTTCAGACCTTTATTATTTTCATCACCGTATATATACATATATATATATATATGTATGTATGTATATATATATGTATGTATATATACATATACATGCTATGTAAGATCGTTTTCACACACACACGTTTACATCGTGATAGGTGTAATGCGGTTATTATTCCACAGGAACGAGCTTCAGTTCTCGATTGTTTCTCGAAATGGTAAGATCGCAGATACGATCGCGTACGCTTAGGCAATTTGTTTTCAAACTTGTTTGCAACAATCTGTTTTAAGATTTATATTTTAATAAATGGACGTCACTATAATAGGCATGGTAAGAATATATGCGTCTGTAATAATATTTTGTTTAAGAAAATATTAAATACTTGATATAAAATAAATTACATTACTTACCGTCTTATATTACTATATCTGAAAGATGTAGATGTCAGTCTGTAGTTCTACTTTTGTGAATATAAGGCGTTGAAAGCAGTAGCTGAAAGCGTCGTAAGAAACTACGGCTGCGTTGCGATATTCACTGCCAGTACTAAAAACCTATACTTCACCGTCGCATGTGCTATAAATTTCTAGTATTGGAAGTGAATATTGGAACGTAACGTACAATGCGACGAAGCCTGCTCTCAGGCCTCTCTTTGATTCACATTTGACAGATAAATGATAGTTTGTAAGATAAATCTTTACTTAACCGATCTGTAAAATAAACCAAATTTTTTAAAAAAAACTTATTTTTTTTTTAAACTAGACTTAAATCTTATTTTTACGATGTTAAAAATTAATTCGAATAGAGAATTAATTACACACACTTGCACAATTCGGTCAATTTGATCAACGTAATTAATAAATTCTCCTCTGTTCGAGATCTTGCATCGATTTTTACTTTTGTGGACAAGACTATAAAATTATTACATTAAATATACTTATAACATTTTATTTAAATTAATTATAAATATCAGAGAGATTAATAAATGTAAATATAATGTGTGAGTTATAACAAATTATTTTTTCAATACTAGATCTAAGATGATTTAATATCAGTTTACTATGTCATCTTTTCCAGAAAATTATTCAAATGAACAATTTCTTGAACCAGCGTTATGTGTCTTACGTTTTTACTGACTTTTCATCCGTATTTTTTACCAATTAATTACATTTGCAAGTACAGTTTAATTGCATTATTATTACCAATCAACATATAACTGTTTTTTTACTCTCTTTTTTTCTCTCTTTCTTTTCTATGGCAACATTCTTTTTGAATTTCTTTGTAATAAATAATAATATAGTCAATACAGGAACATTAAGTATCTGTTATTAACTTATACATTAATATAACCAGCCACTTGCGAGTGCAAATAAACCAATAAAAGAGAAAACTTATCTCTGAAAAAATTCTTGAAAAAAGAGATGACACGAGGCTCAAGATATCTCTCCAAAGGTTAATAAGTATCGCGATCATTTCTTTCAAGAGACACACCGAGTATAATCTCGGCCGTATACGCGAGTATTCCGCACTTGAAGGATCTTTCTTTTAATCGAGAATCGACTCTCTCCCTGGCAATGAACTTGCTTGAGCGGTGTTAGTGTGTCCGCGGCTACGACACCGGTTAGATCCGCGCACTCTGAACGCTCGCTCTTTTCCACATTCTCGCGTCTCACAGCTATCTCGGCTGACAGATTGATCGACTTTCCCGAGATCCAAGAAAGCAGCTATGTTCTTCAGATTCGGGATTATCGTGGGCCTGAGCTCTGTAGTAGCGACCATCATCTATCTAACGCCCGTACCAGGTAAACAAACACTAAATGTAAGCGCTTCACTCAATTGTAGCGATACAAATTACCGCAAACGCTCATAACAGAAGTCGAAACAACCGGTTACGAAAATCACAAAGCAGAACTACGATACATTCTACAACTCGAGGAGGAAAATTCTGTTTTTTCTTATGCGTTTATTGCGAGTTAAAGAAAAACCTTCTATCTTAATACTTGTAGTATAATTAATTTAAAAACAAAATGATAGAAATATTTTAAATATTTTAATTTCTTTCGTATAAGTTTCTTCAAAAATTTTATGTAAAGTAACATATTGAGAGAGAAATAGAAGAGAAGTAACATCAAAAATTAATAACAAAATATCAAAAATTTAATTTGTCTTGTAATTCTAATTTTTATTTTAAAAACCGTCAATAAAAATAAAAAAACTTCCTTTTCTATTTTATTGATATGACATTATCGCATCAAGCTTTGTAATGGTTAATTATCTAATTATTAATTGCACAATAAAAAATGGCAAAAATGTGCAAGTGCGCTGTCAGCAAAATAGATTTCTTCTTAGATGATATTTTTACAAGTCAATCCGTGATACAGATATCTAATTATTTCCTGGATGATGTCTTATCGGAAAAAAGGAGTAAAAATATCGCGCGTGCATACAAGATAAAAGTATCATAATTTAATTATTGTTCTGCAAAAACAGTTTTTAAAACTTTCTTCTTATATTGACATTTGTATGTCAAGATCGTGCAATAAATAAAAATGTAAAAAGTTAAAAAATGAGGATGGCAAAGTGATGATTAATCTCACATAGCAATCACATCTATATATACATATATACTGGTTTTGAACTTCAAAATCAGTCAAATGTAAAACTTCAGTACGTAAAATTTTCATTAAAAAAATATTTTTATAATTAAAATGCAATTTAAAATTACATTTTATACATATATATGTTTGATATTAAATTATTTATATATGTATTTTATACATATTTTACATATATATTATAGATGCGTTTAGTAGAATTGTAATAAAATCTTTCTTCTGTAAATGCATGAACACGTTCGATGAAAAAATTGCGAAGCTACTGAATTATCATTTTACGAAACAGAACAAACATGCATCTATTTGATATATTCACAATAGCAAGTGAGAGATAGCAAGTAGAGCGATTGATTGTAAGCGGATTGAGCATCGTGCGAGAGGTGAACGTTCTTAAATCAAGATTTACAGTTAAGAACGTGTGTTCCTGTCATAGTGGAAATCCAATCCCATTGCCAAGAATGCTGATCGCGCGTGGCTGCTATCAGATTTATACAGAGAGATAATTGTCTCTTGGTGAAAGGAACGGGATGAGAAACTGTCAATTTTTCAATCCTAACACCTACAAAAACATTATTTCTACCGTTATCCGGTTAAAAGTAGAAAAATAGCAGTATATCGGACCACAAAATTGTTGTGGCTTTTTGTCATAGTTTTATGCAAACTTATACAATATTTTTTTTTATGCTTGAATTAATTCCAATAATGTGCAAAAAGAAAAAACATAACTTTCTCTCTTTAGACATATGCGATTATTAAAATGCTTTTTTGCGTCATGTCAGTTGTGAATAAATATACGAAATAACAGAAACATATAAATCAAAAGTCTGATGTGAAAGTACATAGCGTTACATAGAACAATATCGCTTTCAGATACTTTTCAATATTTCCGCTTTAGGGGTTTTTCGAATCTTTTAGTGACACTTCGATACTTCGGGGAGCCGATTCAAACATAAATAATTTTTTTGTCGTTTCAACTTCACTTTCTCTTCTCTTATGTTTCAAAGAAATGTTTTCCTTGTCCTCTAAATGGACACATAAACCACTCGACTGCTGTAAGTTTTTTGGTTTAGAACATATTTTGTCAGAGGTTTGCATGATATGACAATGTTTTAGTTATGTAATTTCAGAATTATTAGAGCTGAAAATTGATCGTTACTATTCTTCACTCGCTTACAAAAAGTGAACAGGTCGCTGACCAAGAAATGAGAGAACTTCGCTGAAATCAGTTTTTACATGCAGTCATGAAACTCAACACTTTTGAGCAATTCTCTTTTGTTTATTACTTTAAAAAGCAATGTTTTGTGATAATTATAAAGTAAATGACGTCGTCAATAATTTATTTTTATAAATATTAAATTAATAATATTATTTTTTATTTCTAACAGTAAAGTTTCAAATATATCAAATCATTTTTATGTCAAGTATAGTCGCGGTCTGATAGAAATCTTACATAAAAAATGTTAAATAATTATTCAATTTATTTTCAGATTTTTAATATAATGGTTTCTGTACGTGATTATATATATTAGATAAAAGAGGCAATTAATATGCATAACTGAAAGATTTATTGCATCGATGTAGCACAATAGAAGGAAATAGGTTAATGAGAACATATGATTTATTACTGATCCTAATTGTGTATATGACATTATAATATTGTATATTGCAGTAGAATCACTGTAGCATCGACATGTACGAATATTTTAGCAAATATGTCGATCGCAGGAATCACAGCGCAATTATAAGTGCAATTTTATATACACGTAAAGATCAATTACAATTCGAGCATTTTCTTACATATTTATCTATAATTTTAAGATTAATTTTGGCAGTGTGCGTGTACAAAGACATTTATTTATGTAATATCTTACTGTCACTTTGTATTTTAAAATGTAATAATTTACGCCCAAAAGAAAAGAATACATACTATATTACTATATATAGTAAAACATACGTGCACGATATTTTGTATAAATTTAGTGGATTGTAAAAAATTGAAGATGCGTCACGCTGAAGTAAATAAGTGAAAGCACAAATTGTTGCACCAAAGAATGTTTACTCTCAACGTTATATAAGAGGATACTCGATAAGTAAAAACTTCTTGATATATAAATAAGAAATAACTATAAATTACTACAACAAAATAATTTATTGACGTGTAAGTTTTCTATCTAGTTTAGATAGGCAAATTAATTTTCACGAACAAAACCATGCTGCAACAGCATTGAAAACATTAATTTAAGACGATAAAATATATTGCACGTTTCTTAAAAATCTGTACACGGCTCTCATTTCTAATTTGAGTAAGTAAAATAAACAGTCTGTATTAAGAGAATAAAAGGAAACTTATCATTATTTTAAATAAAGCGTGTCTTCACAATGTGTAGACGTCATATCTTATATACATTTTATATCTTATATACATTTGCGTTTATATTACTTTATTTTGCTTCAGATAAATGTAATTTGAGCACTCGACAATCTACAAGAAACTTCATATCAACAACAATATTGAACTTAAGATTAAAGTAAGAAATAAAGGATATCAAGAAAAAACATTTGTGCGTATGATAGATTTTCACTCGAGTGCGCTCATTCTATTAATAGAAAGACTCTGCCGAGAAGATATAAAATATTGTTTCCTTTTATTCTCTTAAACAATAAACATTTTTTACAAGAAAAAATCAGAATAAAAAAAATGTCACAAATTTAGAATAAATCTTTCTACAATAATAATAAATTTGTAGTCTAATTGTAGGGAGAAAGAGAGAAAAAGAGAGAGAGAAAGTTTCATTAAGAAATAACATTCGATACAGTTAAATAGGTCTAAGTAGCGAAGATTAAAGTAAGAAATAAAGGATATCAGAAAAAACATTTGTGCGTATGATAGATTTGCACTCATTCGAGTGCGCTCATTCTTTTACATTGCCTGCAACTTGTTCGATATAATTTTACGTATATGATAAAATAAGTAAAATAAGCACGAAGATAATAAGGATTGAAACAAATAAGAACTTTAGATTGCACCTCTGAAGTCGGGAAGCGATACTTCCTCAGCGTGTCACGATAGCTTAATAATCTTTAATTGGATAATATGATAATGTCACCACAGATCTAAGTAATGCAACTTTGTTATTTAATGTTTGCACGTTAAGTAATAACGATCATGCGAACGTAGAAAACTTTATCTTTTGCTTTCCGCTTGAAGTTGTATATAAATTAATGCATATAAGTACATATTAATTTGTAATTGCAAGATAAACTGTTGCAAAGACATTTATTTATGTAATATCTTATCGTTTGTCACTTTGTGAAATAGTAATTTAAAATAGTAATTTATACTCAAAAGAAAAAAAACGTTAAGTAAGCTTAATACAAAATAAATAAATAATTTCAAAACACGTATTTTCAATAATTCTATTTTTTTCCTTTTGTTTATTACATTGTGTTCTTTTATTATTATTTATTTTATTATTTCAATTTTTATCTTCCACTCTAGACGTGCGACATGATTACAGGAAGTAAAATACTTGTGTGCACATTGTTGCGAACAGAAAATGCAACCGTTTACTTTAACCGTTTACTCTACGTTTACTGTACGGTATCTACTAACTGCTTCCACCAAAAGCGAAGTTATGTCGTTATTCCACAAAGAATCGTTTAATTTCTCTAAATTTAAGTTGATCGCATCTTTAAATTAATTTTTGCATATTCCTGATTTTTATTTTAGTTTATTTACATTTTCTTTTAGAAAAATATACATATCAACAAGGAAATTTAAAAAGACTTGCGTGCATATTTTATGTCTCTCTGTAGAAAGTTTCAAATTAATAATGATGTCGCAATCCGAACAAAGTGCGTGAATACGACTCGAACCTAAACACTGAAGAGTGAAACGTCACTTGCTTTCCACACAGTGGCGACTAGCAAACCACCATCGTTTCTATCTGTTCACACGAGTAAGAGTCGATTTGGTGGTATTAGCGAAAGCGAAATCTGCAGGTCCAGCGACAAACCGAGAAGAAGGAGAAAGGTCGTCAGATGAAAGTGTTCATGTAGTAAGAGAGAGAAAGAGAGATAGAACGGGTCCAGTCATAGGGACTGATACGTAGGAGCGCGTTGGGGGCCTGTTGGCAAACTTTCACTTACGTTACGTAGTGTCTGACATATATTTCAAACATACAAGTCGTTCCACGTTCAGTGAGAGACTTGCAAACGCATGCCGCTAGGCGCGATCGCGCGGATGCTCGTAAAAAAAAAAAAAAAGCCAGTCGCGTCTATTAATGATCTTTGATCTACAAGAAGACTGAAGAAGGTGGGGAAATACGTCACACCGACTGTCCATATTGTAACATCAAAATTGGACACTTTCGTTCAGTCGTTTATCGGATGCGCGACAACGTCAGTCGTTAACGGAGTCCACGTGACTACAGCCAACATAGTGCAGTGATTTATGAGATCTAGCCATTACTTCGTTTTCGATCATTATCATCGTCATCATCATCATCATCATCATTATCGTCATTGCGAATTCTCAGGATTTACTATTTTGCGACCTCATTCATATTTCCTACAGCTGGTGATAAATTAAACAGACGTTCCGACAGACGTTTCAACTTCTGGTTCTTAAATGTCAGCTATGTCAGCTTTCCACTCGAATTCACTTTTATTACTCGGTCAAGTTACCACGTTGAGTTTGTACTAAATGCGAGTTCGATACACATTCGCATTCCGACATTGATCGATCGTTTTCGCGAGTATAAGAAAAGATTTTTAGAATCGGTAACTCAATGAATGGTAAAATTGCCATTAAAAAAGCAAATTAATAGCAACTGATAGTTTTGATCCATTTGTATCTATGAAAACAAAAAACTTAGTCAAATGACAATATATTTAATATGAGCAACTTAAGCAAAATAAAGAAAAAAGTAACATCAAGTATTTTAAATAGAAAAAAAACTATTTCCAAACGGATAAAATAGCTTGCGTGCCTGAAAAATTGATTTAATATATCAATAATCTTGAATAATTAATTCTAATTACTTCATATCATTATAATAATTTTTATGTAGATTCTGGCAAGTTTATGTTCAAGTGAAAAAACTCGACATTATTCAATTGTTGCAATGCGATAACGCAATATTGCATCGCGAATATCAGGCCAATGTAAAACTTAATGGTAGAAAATTGCGTAGCGAAACAATGCCGTACCTGAGATTATAGCGTAATACGCAGACGGTGTTATTAAATGTGTTCATGCGCGACTTACGCTCGTCATAAAATCCTCATAAATATTTTTATCCTAACTTTCGTCTGGAGTTTTGACTATTCGGAGATCGAGTTTGCCTCTTGGATTGAACTTTCGAATAAAAAAATTCACACTGACATTTCGATAGTCCTTCACCGTTATTGTAACACGTCGATCTTCGATAAAAGAGAAAAGAAGAAGAACGTCGAATTGGCAAAAGAGAGCGGGAGCGGGAACCGCTTCTGGCAACGAATTTCGGACTGGGTTCTCATCAGTCGTCGACGGGGTGCGCGACTGTGTTCGCGGTGTTGTTATATCGCCTTCATCGTAAACGTCCGCAGTGGTGCAGTGACACATAAAAATCTTTTCTCTTCTTGATATACATCTTTTCTTAAAGTTTTGTGCATGAATGTAGTTAGAGTTCTTCTTTTTTTTTTTTTTTTGCTCTAATAATTCTCTCGCGTTTCTATCTTTTCTGTTGCATTTCAAAACGCGCACAAACTTTTTGTTTGTTTGTGTGCAACATAATGATTAACTCCGGGGTCACGAATCGAATTGGCGCAAATATGGGTTTAATAACAGAAGATTACACATATATAATATACATGTAATATATGTGTGTGTTGGTGAATTTGTAGAAATGTGGGAAACGAAATGAAATTCAGAATTGCAGAATATACGCACACGATGTGTTAATGAGATCCAGAGAGAATTTTATCTCAGTTTCTAAATACATATATTTTATCTCAGTTTTTAAATACATATATTTTTGTAAAATTTTAAGAATTTAATAATTTTATTTAACACATGCATATTGTTACAGAAGATTAGATTATTATATTAAGTTTCGATAAAAAAGAATGATTTTGTAAAAAATATTGTGGAGTATCTAAGACAACGTAATGTTAGGCAATCGCAAAAAAGTTGCTTTTCATCTCGTTATCTCAATAATTCTGCAAAGCTCATTTCATTCAATTAGAATATAATCAACATATAGAATACTTTTTGTCAAGCATCTTGACAAATAAAGCGTGATAAATAGCATCCGGCAACCACCATCATGAATAATTATAACGCAATAATGTATTGCAGTTTTTTGTAATTTATCAACTTGTTTTGCAAAGATCGTTTGACGTAATTGACCACGTGCAGCCTGAAAAAGGCGTAGAAATGGGAACGGATCGAACAGAAACTCAATTTTTGATCTCTTTTGTGCAAATGGCTCTTCTTTTAGGTCCAGGATCTTTTGCGGAAAATCAACTCAGACAGCATAAGAGACATCTTAAAGATGTCTGAAATACATTAAAACGTTTTCAAGTCATCTTTTATAGACATATGCTGTTTAGGAATTCAATTTCACATATTTTTCTCTCGCTTATATTAACGCATTAAATTCAGCAAATCTTGATCAGACTGAATATACACTGCTTCTTGATAACGTACGTTCATAGTTTTTTATTACTTTATAATCATAGCACGTTTGCATTATGAAAATTAATTACTCGTACAAAGTTCGTTCAAAGTCCGCCGACTGTCGAAGAAGTGCAAAAAACGGAATGTCATCGCCTCTTGTTATCGCCGTATAACAACGTTGGTAGGCGATGTATTCTCCTAAGTCCGATCACTACATAGCGACACCAACGTACTCCACGTACATCTTACGATGTCTCGTGGTAGTAACTATGATCATAGCTGCGGCGACATTTTTGCATGTTAACAATTACAGACCCAGTAAGTTGAAACAAAAAAAAAAAAAAAAAAATACTTAGCTAATATTAATGAACAAGATGTGTACAGAGCCTCGCTTTATAAATAAACCAATATGACTTTTCGATTATTCTTCGTTAAAGCAGCGCAGATCTTGATAAAAGATAATAACAAATAAAATTCATAAAACGAGACTACGTGTTGTAATAACGGAATAAATTGGAAAAGTTGACAACGAAGTCGATGATAGATGGTACAATGACAATGCGTAATAATGTGCAAAGTATGTACATTTGCTTCTTTCTAATTCGCGCGGCGTCGCTGTGCGCCGCATAACGTGTGTGCAATATTATAAATTTTTTTCGCCAAACGATACTTTCTATGTGATTTGTGTAACTTTCATCTCTGTCGCTTGATATTTTTTTCTGCGGCCGATGGAAGCTGTATACATTCAGGGAAAACTGCTTTCTTCGCGTCGAGTCTCAAGCTCTTCTTGTCTCTTTGCTCATTTCCAGAACAAACATTCCTCTCCTGCGACAGGCCATGTCATCACTTGGATTGGCCCATGATCTGTCGGGTGAAACTCACGTTAGAAGTCTTCCAGTCGCTCAGCAAGTAAGTCGAAAAATCACATGTAGCACATTACAGCAGCATGCTGCATTACTCTTCTTACTTTGTAAGAATTTAATATGAACGCACGTACATTTGCGAGTAAGATCTCAATATAAACAAACATAAGGTCACTTGCGCAATCATAATTATTCATATGGACTTTCAACTTGCAAATTAATTGATTCATACTATCGAATCGATTGAGTTTCAATACTTCAATCAAATAATCAGCTTCCAATTCTTTCATAATTATTTTCTACTTTTTCTTTATTTTTCCAATAACTTTTTAAAAGCTCTTAAAAAAAAATTGCGTATTAAATTTTATAAGTTTCAAAAGTGTAAGAATATTAGCATCCTTATTTTGTTGGATCTTTTATTTATAATTTAAATAAAATATAATAATTATGCTTTAAGTATAATATAATAATTTTATAAATAAGAGATGATAATTTTTAATTTTTTCTTTAAATCTTTGTTTTGTTGGAGCTTTTTTTTAGAGTGTATAAAGAGTGTATAGAGATCTTTTCTAATATAAATAAAAGAACTGTATTTTATGAATACAAAGTAAACATAGCAACAAATAGCACGAAACGTAAAAACTCTAAGAATACCGGTGTACCATAAGTTACATAGAACTCAGATATCTAATAAAATAAATAAATAAATGTTGCGAACGGTTTTGCGCAATACTCAACAGCTACCAATCTACTCAATATACATGTACAAGTTTATATATATTTAATATTGATCTTAACGATTTTGTTTTAACTTGTTAATTTCGAGTTTTTAATGAATTTTTCAACTGCAACTGTTGCTGCAACTGTTGCTGAAGAATGTTGCTCATTTGATCGGAAAGGTTCAAAGAGAAAGTTTCTTTACATACATATAATAAATAAATTTATCAAGTGACAACCAGCTCACACAACATGATTCTCGTATATGTCATTAAATAGCTATATTATAAACTGTTCGTTTATCTGATTGCAATATTGTAGCATTTCACCGTTAGCTGCAATCATTACGTCACACTTACCGCTCGTTTTCGTCTCGGTACAGTAACCGTTACGCAATACTTAACTGCATAATTTTGCTGACGACTCAAGATTTAGACCGCTCTATCTTTCTATCGAAGCCTAGTTGCAAGAAAAGCAGGTTCGCAACTATGTAATTGCTAAACAAAACAAACCGATTTGATATTTCTCAGACTGTTAAAAAAAAACGAAGGGAGTTGTAAAAGATATTACTTACAGATTTTCTTTTGCTTTTAATGAGAAACATATAGACAGTTTGTTTTGCTTTGTAGGTGCGTGTTTAATGCGATTAATAATTGTACACTGCTGATTACAGATCATGCGGGGATTGCCCATTGAACCAAACAGCATGCTTGGCCAATCATTGCGTTTCCGCGGATGGGTATAGACGGGGTATCCTTACGGCAAATCGTCAAATGCCAGGTCCCACTATTCAGGTATGACCTCAATGTGCATCACCGATCAATAGTCTGAGTATACACTGGCCACACTAGGAATAGAGTGAGATTCTATGAAAGAAACTTTTGATAGAAGTTTTTACTTGCCTTTATACTTTTAATATTGAGAAAGTTAAAAACAGAATGATTTTTGTAATTATATATTAATCGGTAAAATTAGTTTTAATGTAAGTATATTTGTATCACAATTTTAATGTAAGTATATTTGTTTTATGTATACTTACTCTCTCTTTTTCTCTTTCTCTTTCTCTCTCACATGCGCGCTCACATATACAAAATGTTTCGTACTAAAATATATATTGCAATAGAAATTTCTCGCATGACTTTGTTAACAAAATCGTTTTTATTTGTCCAGTTTTAACAATAATTGAGACTTCATTCTTCGTTAAAATTAACTGATTGAAAAACGTACAATACAGCGATTAATTAATTACGCTGTTTGCATTCTTGGAACCATTTGTGTTCACATGGCTAAATGAACACTTTGAAGTGAAACGATATTTGCTAGGTCTCTGATGTACCTTGGTAACAAGTGTTGCGAGACTTTAGAAATGTTAATTAAAGGTGAATTCATTTTCCATTTTGTGGAATCAAGTTTAAAATGAAATCAAATCTAAATGGAATGATATTAAGATATTATTTACTTTTCATCAGTCTTTTGAATTAAAAATTGTATTGTAGAATATTTTTTATATCGATATTACGCGAGATGTGTTTGATTTATTTCTGACAGAGGTAAATTCTTAAGAAATCAGAGAGCACAAAAGCACGTAAAAATACGTTATTTGTAAACAAGTACTTTTATATTTCTTATATATGTAATTCTATATATTTATATATTTTATATATTTATATGTTTAATAAAGCTAAAGAATAGCTCAAATATATAGCTATAGTAGACAATGGCCTCTACTGACTCGTTCAAACTCAATTAAATCAAAGAGTCGGCTCTATATATTTCATTAACAAAAAATACTTATGTTAAACTAATTTGATGTTAAAGAAAAAAATTGCTATCAAAGATTATTTACTTAACACAACAAAGTATATTCACTTTGATAGCAATGTCGGAAGTCTAACTTGCAGCATCTTTCGTATGTGTGCGTGCGACTTAACATCTCAAGAAATGATTTTCAAACAGTGACAATAAATTGATTGGCAATATGTTTAATGGCGAATAATTAGACAAGCTTGCCCTTTTACAGGTTTGCGAAAACGATATCCTAGTGGTGGATGTGATTAATCGTCTTCCGGGTAAAGCAGTAGCGGTGCATTGGCGTGGGCAAACACAGATAGAAATGCCTTACATGGACGGCGCGCCGTTAGTCACACAGTGCCCAATACCGAGCTACACCACTTTCCAATACAAATTTCGTGCCTCAGTGGCCGGCACACATCTCTGGCATGCACATGCAGGTTGGTACATATTTGTTATACAAATCAATGCTTTCCTCTATATTGTAAATCGAACAATGTAGAGTCACGTATTTTATAAATACGATTTTAAAAAGCTGCAAAAAAGAAAGACAGCACTAAATGTATTTTGGATCTATATTTGATCAACAAAATAAGATTAAATTATTAACAATAAGTACTGCAAATATTGCATCGAAAACTATTTATAAGTACTTTTAAATAACTTTATTGATTATTAAATATTTTTCAATTTAGATGTTTTCTTCATCTATTATTTAGTTAATATACTTACTAACTGTCTCATTAAATCTTAAATTTGTTTTTGATATATTAAAAAATATATACAATATATTTGATGTGTTAGCTGCAATAAGTTATTTTTTTCTAACAACTCATTGTTAATTGTTTATGTATCGCTCGTTTTTCGAATATTTTTAGGCGCCGACGTGAGTAACGGCATCTTTGGTTCCCTGATCGTGAAACAGGCCGACCTTCGGGAGCCCCATCGCGCTCTTTACGATATCGACGACTCGAATCATGTAGTTCTGGTAACCCAATGGCAACATTTGCCGGAAATATCCTATAATCAGGGTTACTCGAAACCGGCAATACTTTTGATTAATGGGAGAGGTCGTCAGCCCAACGGACCCACGCTTCCCCTAAGCACATTCACGGTTATTCCCGGACGACGTCATCGATTCCGCGTTGCTAACGCCGGAGGTGCCGGTACATGTCCGGTGATACTTTTCATCGATGGCCACACGATGCTTCTGATTGCGCTCGACGGACAACCAATAGAACCGCGGCAGGTTACTTCGATCACTCTGGCCAAAGGTAGAAGTCCCGTTTGTTTTTCCTTCCAATCATACCTCCGCGCATATTAGCACGATGCACGCGAGATATGTACAACCGTTGTAACGGTTTCGGGAAAGTCTTCCACACATTTTCGTGTGCAACATTTGTTGTTGTCTCATCTTATATAAGTTTTCCGTAGTAAGATTCTTTTACATATGCGGAAAGAAAAATCCATTAGATACAAAAAAAATAAAATAAAATAAAATAAAATAAACACCCATACATGTCTTGTAGTTTAGTGCTGTCTCGTATTGGAAACTACTTGCTCGTAATGCTCGTGAGTAGTTTCCAATCATAAATTTGTTTGTAGTTTCTCTAACATTTTATTTTCTTTTTATAAATACTTTTCCTCTCGGGGAATATTAGATTTTACAGATGATGCTTGCATGAGAGCTTTGCAAAACTCTTGGAATTGAAAGTTTTACACATTATAAATCGAACTTACAGTTCATTATATACATATATATATATATGTACACACACAACTCCGTTTTATTCGCGCGGCGCTCATTTCAGCGAATTTCCATTTCCCGACTTCCACACGATTTCCATTGAATTTTCATCGCGCGCCGAGAATGACGAACGATTCCCGTTGTTCGTTAAAGGTGAAAGGGCGGATTTTGTCCTCAAAGCGAGCAAACGCATTGCTTCCTACTGGATGAACGTGCACACGGCAAAAGAATGCGGCACGTCAACGATAAATGGCGCGGCTGTGCTCAGCTACAAAGGCGGCGCGGAAATTCCAGCGGACACTATCGATCAGCGCGATAACGACGAGATGGAAACGAACCGGCTGGCGATGACGACGAATCCCGCGGAAAAATGCGGCGATCAAGAGAGTCTGTGCATAACCGATATTCTGAATGTACGCAAAATGCCGCAGATCCTGACCAAGCCCAAAACGGATGTAACGGTATATCTGCCGATTAATTACAAGATTCAAACAACGGAAGTCATAGGTACGTGCACAGGATACGAAAAAAAAAAAAAAAGAAGAAGTAACACTCTGCTGATACCAATGAAAGTACAAAAAATCAAATTGCAACCGGTTTGTAATCACGCGTTAATGATCGCGGGCAAGCATGATCGACAATTTCACGACGCGAGTTTCACTGCGCGCAATGATCGCTTTTTTTTATCCACCGTATAAATCAGGATTATTAAATTTTTCTATCAAGTTGCGGTATAAATAGTGACGTACATACTTATGTCTAGGTCAAAAGGAAGTGCGTACTTTCACCGCATTATCAATTTTTCGCAATTATCGCGCTCACGGACGATTTAAGTTTTTTTTGGCGAATAAAATAGTTTGTTTCTTTTTAACGAGCATTTGATGAAAAAGAAATGTACAGAAATGAAGTTGCGATACATACGCACACACACATATATATATATTGATTTTGCATTAATTCCTCGTAAAGTTCGCTACGGTAGAAAAAGAATCGTTAGCGCGTGTTCTCTCGTAACGGAAATAATTCAAGAATAATAGAACCCATCATTCGCTAATTATACGTATATAGAGAAGAACTCCTCAAAAGTTCACGTACGTAGGTGAGTTGAGAAACCGGTCCGCGATTAAACTTAAATCAAGAAGAGCACGTGTAATTACACTCGCTTGGCGAGATCAATTTTGAATTGGAGGAACAAAAGATGGGAAATTAAATTTCACTAATTGAATCAGTAAATCAACATTTCTCTCTGTCTCGCTCTCTCTCTGTTTCAGGTAACGGCGGAACGGAAACGCAAGTGTTGAATGTAAACAACTTCACTTTTACATATCCCTCATCACCGCTGTTGACTCAAGGCAGCGACGTGTCCCGAGGGATGCTGTGCTTCATCGGCGATAGAGAAGACAACGACGAGGACGGTCGCGGCGAGAACAACGAGACCGTGTCGCGACGTCGATGTCGTCCCGTCGCCGACGACGACGACATGTGCGAATGTGTTCACGTGCGCCACGTGCCACTCGGAGCGACCGTCGAGATTATTCTCCTTGACCAAGGTAATTAGTTCTATTCTACCGTGAATCGAGACGCAATTGCGATCTCGCGCAATGTGATGCGGTTGTCTCGTGTTTGTTCTACTCGAGACGTTTCTCGTTCGTTGTCCTACGCTTTATTTGCAACCGCGGCGTTTCTTTCCCGCAAAGTTGAAGTGTGCACTTAGCATTTTCTGAATATAGAAAGTCGAAAACATTGTAGAAATGTGAAAAAAAAAAAGACTAGAAAATCTCTTGAGAACTTGTAGAAACGAGCTTTATTTATGTCAGCGAGGCGCGAAACTTTCGACGCGCGTTGTGCAAGTTTACATAACACAATAATGCGAGTCAAAAGTCTTGTATTCTTTTTATTTTTTTCATTTTATATGTCAATTTGTAAGAGAATTATTACTATAGTTTTATTTAACATTTTGTTTCTTACGGTTAACAACAATAATGACAATAATAATTTAATAATGAAACGTGCTAAGAAAAAAGAAACAGAATCATTTGTATTGATCTTTGATAAAAAAAAGTTTTTACACAAAACGCAAATATTAATGCAAACACGAGAGAACTTTTGCACGATCTTCGTGGTAATCTTGTGTAAAAAGATTGTGCGGCGATAGTTCATTAAATCGATTATTACATATCTATTAATGACGCACGTGTATCATCGATTGATAGTTATGCTATAACGAGATAATCTTATAGTACATATGTGAAAGAGAACACATAGCGTATAATAGAAGTATCGGTTCGAGCTTATCTTATTGTCCTTGATCCACATTTCGTATTCGCTGCGAAGGCAGAAATTATTGATCAAAGAGCGCGTTTTATTTTTATAAATCATATACGGCGAGGCACTTAGATATTCCTCTTCTTTGTAAAAAGTGTTACTTCTAATACAACTACTGCGTGACAGCTAAGAAAAATCCTTCGGCAACATCACGCAGAGCTAAGCTGAGTTCTTTCTGATTAAGTCCAATTATATTCCGCAATTTGTTATTTTTTATTAGTTACAATTGCGGCAAAATTCTTTTTTCAATTGAATAATTTTACTGGTAATTTTATGTGACAGAAAGTATTCTAATTGTATTCTTTTCGTTATAATTCGCATCACTGTTTTTGTTACAGGTGGCCTCGACGACTTGGTTTACCATCTACACGGTTACAGTTTTTACGTGGTGGGCGCACGGCAATTCGGGCGAAGTATGTCGCTGCAGGAGATGAAAAAATTAGACGAGAACATGCAGCTATTTTCGCGAAACCTCGACTGCGCACCGGCCAAAGACACCGTCGTTGTGCCCAAGTTCGGCGCCGTGGCGCTGCGATTTAAGGCCGACAATCCAGGTATATTGATTCAATATAAAGTTGCGTCTTTATTCTGTTAGCACGAAGGTTAGATTAAATTAAATGACTATTAATTTGGTTGGTCCTCTCCACAGGATATTGGATGTTGCGGGATGAACACGCGGCAGATTGGACTCGCGGTTTGGACGTTATCCTGCAAGTCGGAGAGCCCGGCGACATGGTGGTCGCGCCGCATGACTTTCCCAAATGCGGATCTTTCGTCGGACCTGATTACTTTCTCATATAGACTGCTACTTTCTTAAGTTGAAGAATGTATATAGTTGTATATAAACAAGTACTTCACACAATGAATTTTTATCGCAAATACATTTTTACAATTTTACGATTGATATGTTTTTTTTATCAATAAATAAATGTTCATTAGTATATATTCGTCGTTCGTAAGAAATTTCTATACTCTGTGTCCTTGAGTTCTTGTATTATCTCTTAAATCCTTCCTCTCTTAATGCAAAAGAACTAAAAGTAAATTTAAAAACAACTTTTCTCTCGCAACTTCCCAGTTTCAACTTCAAGATAACTCGATACAACTTCGTTCGAAATAAATAAGTTCCAAGAATCTGTAATTAAGCGTAGCTCAACTTCACAATTTTCAAGCTTTAATAACTAAACTTCAAAGTTATATAGAAATGTCTCGCAATTGGAGATTAATTTTCGAATGCGCGCAGTTCTCATCATATCATGTTTCTTAGCATATCCTCTCTCTGTTACTCACGTGAGTTTCTCTTCGAACAAACGATAGACGTTTCCGCGGTTCATTTCAGCGCGCACGTCAGACGTTTCCGCGTGTGTTTCAAGCACACACTCCGCGGATAATCTCGAAGGTTCAAACAGGCTGACACACGTACGTCTCGTCAGTCCTGTCATGTCCTGCATGAGCGCGGTGTACTCGCAAATAGCGACTCTGTTCTCGGAGTACGATGAAATTCTTCTTCTGCGACACAGAGTCATTCGCGAATATGCCAAGACCACGGTCGGGACCGATTTCATTCACACACTGCCCTCTTTTCTAATCTTAACAGCCGTGATGCTCGTTCTGTGGAAGAATCCTCCGTCCTCCACGTGGCTCATGGACTTCGTAGGTGTAACATTCGTTTACAAAGGCCTTCAGGTACAAATAGTACTTTAGAGAATCTGTCGTGTAACCTAATGCTTCTTGACATATCACGTGTATTCTTCAAGATATCGGTTAGTTGGCTCACGATTAACGCAATTCTATGGCTGTGGCTGATCCTTCAGAGGATGCTCTACTGTAGCGTCTGGCGATATTGGAGTTACGTGAGTGGACTCGTTATTACTTCTTCTCGTAAATGACAAAGAAATCGTTTTTGTGAAATAATCCGTTTTCATAGAAAATAGATTTTCTTTCTCTTTTTCTTTCTTATTTTTCTTCAATGTGAAAAAATAATAAGAAAAATAGTCTTTTAAAGATCTTTTTCAGAGAAGAAAGTTATTTATGATACTTTGTGAAAAAAGTAGATATTTACAGCAAAATAAAAAAAGATATTTTTCAAAAAGGTAAAAATAGCTTTCTATTATAAATTTTCGAAATAAAGAGTGATTTCTGTCAAGAGGATAAAAATATATTTTTTTTTTTTATAAAAAAAAGAATCTTGCACGTATCTATGATTGTAACACAGGAATCTGAATATCGAGATTTCTGTTATCCATGGTGGCATCAAGTCTGGTCCTCGTATTATCCCGTACCCGAAAAGCCACCAGTGATGTCCGCTGGTTTTATCAGTTGGCTCATCGCAATGTTAATTGCGCTAACCACGTTAGGATGCGCGATTTTCACTGATCGTTTGAAAACTTACGTTAAAGAAACTTCAAATAAAATTCAGAATGCTCTTGTAGTGGTGAAGTCGTACACGGAATGGACACGAGATAGGTTGTTAATGTTTATGAAAGTGAATGCTCTTTTAAAATACAAAACTAAGTAATAATTAAATCTCGAAATAGCAATTTTTATGCTCGTTTTTAGAACGCAAGAGATACTCACAAATCGCGAGATAAACGATGCAATGGATGAAAGCGAAATCGGATCACTATGCGACGACGGTCGGTCGGAAGTATCGAACGAAGCGATAAACAGCGCGGCACGAGGAGACGTACATCCGATCTCATGGGGAACGAATTGGATGCCTCAACCGAATTCCTCCGTGGTCAAAAATGCGCAGCGAAAACTATCGATAAAATCTCTTCACACGTTGGCAGGTGCAAATGATGTTCAGGTAACATCAACAAAAAGAAAAAAATCCTTTTTTTTCTAGAACTTTTTATTTCTATAGGTATATGTATAATTGATGGGAAAGTATATAAATAACGATTTATTTTTTTTTTTTGTAACAGATTTATTTTTTCGATTGAATAATTTGTTAGAAAAATTTTAAATAGTTACCTTTTTAAGGTTTATTTAAAAAAACCAGAAGAAATCTCTTTTTTAAATTTCTCTCTTCATATTTTTATTGCGTTTTTCTTGGTCGACTTATTATAATCGTAACGACGATTTATTTTTAGGATTCCGATAAGTTCATGGCAAAACAAGTGCGTTATCGAGGTTGTCACACCGTTATACCGAGCAATTTCAGCGAGCAATCGAGTGGGTGTTGAAGAAATACAATGTGTCAATGTCTCTGCCACGACGTAGTTATTAAACGCGCTTTTGGACCGAGCAATAAAAATACAAAAACATTTTGGCGACAATTTCGTAAATGAGTCTTAATATACGTATCGCAGCGGCATTTATGTATCGATAAGATTTGCATTTTTTTTTTTTTTAGTGTCTTTATCCTACACATAAAATTTTTTACAGAGAAATATATTTTTTATTTTCTATTTTATTAATTTTTTAAATATAGAGACGGGATTATATGGTCTACGTTTTACATATTCCGAGATTTTGGAGAGCGCGCGAATAATACGCGGATCGAGTGCAGTAGTTACGTTAAAACATCGTGCGTATACACGGAAAAAAAGCTTGCTAGAATAGCAAGAAGATTAATTATTATATAGTAAACAAGAAAACTTTGCTAAACCTATTAGGATTTTTGGTTCGCCAACAAAGCGTTTTGTTGATGAAACAAAACATTTAGTAGACTCAACAAATTTTTCTTGCTCGCCATAAAGTAATAAAAAACTTTTTATCCATTGTGTGTATACGCAAAGATCAAAGATACTCTTGATATCAATTATGTTACTAGAATATATGTACATATACATATAAACTGTTTAGAGAAATAAATATATAAATTTTTAACGCTTGTGTGTTAATCTAAACTTTTTATTTTTTGACACACAAACTGGCTGATATGTTATATTGTAAGAACTATATTCAATTTTGGTGCAAAACGGCAAAGCTAAACAGTAGTTTCTTTAAACGAGCGCACAAAGCGCAGTATTATTGCGAAACTGTTCTCTCCTTTGATCATTTAGAAATAGAATAAAGGATCCTTCTGGTCACTCACAGCACCAGATCCCAGAATTCCGCCTCGCTTCGTCCGTCCTCCGGAGAGGGATGCACGGAAATGCGCATGCGTCCGAAAGGGGGTAACATACCCCATCTTGAGCCGGAGTATTATTCTGTAACTGCATCTCTTGTGGGGTAGGTCGCAGATATTCGTGATAAATACACACGTCTTGCAACATCGAGCGAATCACATCTATTCCAAAAAAGTGCGCTTTTTCGTACGTCATTGTCGACAAGTAGATTCGCCGGAGTCACTCGAGAATCGATCGCCGGCTGCGGGAGCTTTCCTAGAGAACAATTTGGGAAGATATTTGACCTCGAAGCAGAGAGTCGGGCGTGAACGTTCTTTCGCAGCATAACTAGCGTCCGCTTCGTCGCCGCGAACGATGTAATTATTCTACGCAGCACCAGATTTATAGCAAACTTATCACAAGGCACGGAAATTATCGACGATCACGGCTGCTACATTGGAATTCTGTAAATATTTTTCGGTAAGAAAATCTTGTTTACAATTGTTTTGAAGCGGAAAATTTTTGTATCATAAAAGTTTACGACAAACATACATAACGCGATATACAGTAGTGCCTCGCGTATTTGCCGCACGTTTCCCTCATTATCTCTCTGCGAGTCATACCTACTAATTTCTAGAAGTGCTTTGCAGAAAGCCTAGGCCGAGTACTTTCTGCGAAGCACTTCTAGAAAT